>UCOJ01000786.1:0-65272 GCA_900474305.1 Cecidostiba fungosa | reverse complement strand
TTCCATCAGAATACCTTACCTCCGAGTGTATGTAAGATA
The DNA here is from genome assembly GCA_900474305.1 of Cecidostiba fungosa. Classification (NCBI taxonomy): domain Eukaryota; kingdom Metazoa; phylum Arthropoda; class Insecta; order Hymenoptera; family Pteromalidae; genus Cecidostiba; species Cecidostiba fungosa. The sequence goes on along the minus strand of UCOJ01000786.1, from coordinate 65,233 downwards.
TCTCTAACTTACTTATATAAAATAACATTTTTAGTTATTCGATCGTATGGTAGATAAAAGTTAGTTGTCATGATATGGCTGTAATATAAAAGTGAAATCTGTGATTCTTGTTTGAAATTTTATTTTTTTTTCAGGTCAGCCTGTTAGTTTGCTACTCTTTTCCGTGACATCAACAACAAGAAATAAAAGCAAGAATTATTTCAAGTCACTGATTTATTAATGTCATTAGTCAAAAAGTATGGAAAGTGTAATTAAAAACTCATTGCATTAAATAATGCAGTTGTAACAGTTGTATAATAAATCTTGTTTTCCAACTTTCACACAAACTGTAATAAAATATATTTACTTGTACTTATTCCTATAAATACAATAAATTAATGAATACCCAAATTATTTTTGTTGTTTAATATACATAAACTGTTGTACATACTTGTACTTGAAACAAAAACTTTTAAATAAGTTTTATAATGTAACAGGAAATATGTGTACGATAACTTATCACTTTCCTCAAAGGCATAAATAATTGGAAAAGATAGAAGTTTTTACTCATAAACTTTGTCAAATTGCATTCATTTAAGTAACATGAAAAATATATTTACAATTTATATTTACATTTCTAAAAACTATAACAAAATATGCATATAATAAAAGAATTCATAATATTCCAGGAGCTTAGAAACATCTGGTATTTTCTATCAAAATAAATTACAATATAATTCAAATAAATTAAATTATTTATTGTTGAAAACCTAAACTGTTTTTAATATAGAAATTATCATGATTTTTGTGCTAACTTGTCTTTTAATTACAACTATTTTCCATAACGCTGTTGGCACTCACTAAATCTGATTATCGTGTCTATAAATTCTTTGTATGATACATCACGGTGACTTGGTATACTGCTGTAAAATAAACCATTAACAAATTAATAAATGGATAGGCTAATACCATCTATAGACGGTTAAATAAATATTAAAAATAATCCACTCACAAAAATTCAGTTACTCTAGTTTGCCATGGTAAAAAACCATAAGTGCACATAGATTTGCCAAATACTATTGCAAGATCTGGATCTGGCACACCAGCAGAAAAATTTAATTTTTCATTAAGTAATTCTGATGTTACATTGTGCTTTTCAAATCCGATGGCATGAGTATTTTTGGCTAAAAATTTAGTCAACTCAATAATTTTGCCTTTTCCATCTGCATAGGACAAAACTTGTAATTTAGATTTACGAGTATTTATCAATTCCATTGCATCCGAATGAATAGCATTGGTTATTAAGGCATTTCTTTTATTTTTTTGTCTTTCTGCAGTAATTTTATTGTTGGTTATACTATCAAAACTATGTAACCATTCTACATTTTGTTTGGCAAGTGGTTTTAATTCATCAATTTTGCTCCTAATAAGATCTTGATTTTTCTGCAAAATTCCTAAAAACGGATAAATTTGTTGTGATAAATAATGAACAGGAATTTCACAAAATTACTGATTTATAATTCAACATTAAAATACAACTTACCTTTGTGATCATAGAAGGTGATGTATGGTATTTCAGTAATTGCACACCAGCTGATAAGTCGTCTCAAATCAAACACAGATATTTCTTCATGTCCTAAGAGAATGGCTAAATGTTTTGGAATCTTGGCGGCAGTAGCCAGACGACTGTTCGACGTTAAAAACGAGTAGTCGTCGGAAAATTTACTCAAATATCCAAGTTGTTCTATGCTCAATCTTAAACGTTTATATTGTTGCTGTATGAACACGAGAAAATCAAACAACGAGTGTGCAAGAATAAGTAAAAACCATAAAACAATATACATATTAAATTTGTTTTTTCAATAAACACGATAGAATCGGGTTCTTGATTATCGAACAACAGCATTAACAATTAGATTCTCTAAAGTTTAAATACTAAATGAAAATCATGTATGTAGCTGACTTCGAATCGAGCTCTACTAAAGCCTGTAGTACGCGTCAACAACGAATGAACGAATAACCCCCACGCTCCCAGCGAAACCACCATGAACGATAAGCTAGGAGTGTCAACGAGATAGGCGAAACGCGAAACTTTTTTCGCTACCTGGCGGCGCTGCTATCGGTATCTTGTGTAACGTAATGATAAGTCACGTGTTATTTTTCGTCATTTTTATACGCGCGAATATTCAAACAGATAATTAATTTAAAAGCAATATTCTAGTAAAGATTTTGTACATATACTCGTTGAAAGAGATGAAGAATTTTTATTGAACGTCATTCCAATAAAAATCGAAAGCTTTTAAACAACTATTTTATCAAGATGTTACTTGCATCTATGATCCCTGAAAAAAATGATTGATAAGGATATTTATAAAATGTACAGCTATTAATAGTGTATCTATTAGTACAATCTTTTATTAGAAATAGTTATAAATTATAATAGTTGTATAAAAACTTATAAATAAACATTACTTCCAGGGGGCTCCGCGGCGAGTCTTTACCGCGGTGCCCTCTGAAGTTAGCGGTTGGGAGCCCCAAAGAATAATCGTGACCCTACCAGTTCCCTCCGACGCCCGGATTCGAACTATTCGAAGCAGCAGAAGCAGGGCGCAATCGCGAAAGCAGAGCCTACTCTGCTGCTTTTAATGATCGCTCGCTCAATGAACCTGCGTGTGTGTGCGCGCGCGCGCGCGGAGAAAAACACACGAGCGTGCAGCAAACTCTATCCTACTGGGCTCATCAGTCGGAGTCGGTCCTCGCTTGTGTGCATACATCTATATATATATACACACAGTTGCATAGAGATAGCAACAGTCGCGGCTCTCGTGTTCGGCGCGATGTTATTGTCGCGTCGATACCAGTACATCAGTTGCTGCTGCTGCGGTACAACAAGTTCTGGGGGACAGTTAATACGAAGGGACCGTGTGCAATCGATGCTGTAGCCACTGGCGGGATGCAGCAGGGAGCAAGACGACGCCGACGTCGCCGACGCCATCTCCTTGAGCCGCCGCCACCGGCTCCGGAGCACGACGATGGCAGTAACGCATCATCCTCTTCTAATAGCCCGGTCAGTCCATATTGCATATTCTCAGTTTTCTTTTATACATGTTGAGCGCGGGAGATCGACTTGCTATAATGTCTTGACATACTTCTCGCAGCTGAGTTAAGTTGTGCGACCGCAACAAGTAGCCAAAAACAAAGTGTTAGACATGGCTGAACCCGGGGGTAGTCAGAAATCTGCAGGTGACAATCAAACTTCCCACAGTCAAATGGACGTTAACGAATGCCTTGCTAGCTGGCTCACATATCTCCAGGTATATGCATTATTGTTTGCAATATCAGTGATGGAAAATCATAATAATACAGAGCTGAATTTTGCTTGTGTGAACAAAACAAAGATGCTGAACGGACTCTGCTCGGCTGGGACGAAACTGGCGCTCTCGCTGCAGGCGCTACTTTCTGTGCACGAGAGCGTGGCCCAGTGCAAGCTGACCGGCCAGTGTCTGGCCGGTTGGGAGGAGCTGACCAGAGCGACGAATGTAGCCAGCCACACGGTCAAGAAACACGTAGTCGCAGCCATGAAGGACTACGAGCTTCTCGACAACAGCCGCGTCGAGAAACACGTTAGTATGAATATAGGTACCTATAAGTACGATCGATTAACACTCGTCGCCAAAATCTCAAAGTCTAATCGTGCATGCGACTGATTTACAGGACATCCTTCGTGACAATCTGCTGACCTTCATAAATCTTCAGTACCAGTTTTGCGTCGCGTGTTGCAAATGCTTGGGTGAGTTATGTGTCGAGCTGCTCAGCTGTCCTCCTATGCCAAGGTCGATCGACTTGTTAAACGCAAACATATGCACACACTTGCAGGCAGCATGGCCGAGTGCTCCTGCTCGCAGGACGGCAGCGAGTGCGACATAGCCGCGTTGCAGCAGTGCTTCGAGCGACTGTACAGCTCGCCACCGCCAACGGCGGTATCTTCCACCTCCTCGACGCAGCAGCCCTCGCAGCACAGCAGCCATAGGTCCCCGTTACCCTACTCCCTTTTTCCTCTGCAGGTACAGAGAAGATGGTCGGAAACCGCGGCGGCCGACATGTCCAGCGAATCTGCCGAGCAGACGCTGCGCAGGTGGTCGATGCCCTGGGACTGTCGGCACGTGACCGAATGGCCCAGGCAAGAGGTCAGGCGACTACGGGTCCCCGTTCAGGATCGCAGCCGATCTACCACGCCCGACTCACTCTGGAAGTCGACCATGACCAGTCAGGACGGCCTGCGAGAGGCCATACAGCTGCTCTCCTGCAAACCAGGTTGGTATATAACCATATATTCGTTGTTGCGCCAATAGCTGTGACTTTTTATCACCGCAGGTGTCAAATTCTCGAGCCAGCAGTCGTCCTATGGAACTAACCACGTGCCTGGTCTCACGTTAACCACCTGCAGCTACGAGACCATCGGCTACGAATCCTCTGCCATTTGGCCGGATTCCAGGAGCGTCCACTCCTCCAAGTGCTGGCCCCACGACTCGCACTCTAGCGACCACTCGGACCACTCTGGTAAACAGAGTTTAGCTATTACAATATAGCACAGAATAGTCGCACTGTAATTTTTTTACAAATTCTCGTTTACGCGCAGGGCATCGCGACAGCGACCACAGCGTTCACAGTGGAGAACACAGAGACTCGGAGCTTAGCGGGGGCAGTGGTAGCGCACACGGCGACAGCAAGGACAGCATTCACTCGCATCACAGCGATTACAGCTGCCATAGAGAATCTGATCCTGGTATACGCATAATTATGAGGTCACGTAATGTGCAACTTTGCTGTTTGCATAGTGTATAAACGTGCCGATGCATATCTTTTTTCAGGAGTAGTGGATCTACTTTCATCGCGCAAAAACAGCTCGTCCACGGACTCTTGTCTATCCGCGCACAGTCGATCGGGCTCCGAAAGCGCAGCCACTGCTGGGGTAAGCGAAATTCTGCTTCTTTCTCGCGAAACAATTCGAGAACTCTCAGAGTATTTTCAATTGCCTGCATACGTTGCTTCTAGGAATCGGTCAGATCGAATCTATATTCCATGTGGAGCGGCAGCGATTTGTCTTTCATAAAATTGCCGGAGAGCAGCGAGATTCCCGATGACTCCACGATTTAATCGAATAGAGTTGAAAGCTTGTCGATCTTCAAGATTATAAATAACACCAAAGCCGCTATTTAGTGTAGCCAAATGTTGGAAAGCTTTTTGTAAACAAAAAGTTCCTGACTCGCGCGCGCGCGCGCGGAAGTATATGCTGAGCTGAGAAGGCACAAACAATTTCGAAGAAATTCATTTGTTGATATATTGATAAAATAGACCTACGCCTAAGCTGTTTTCATTCTCGTAAATATATATTTAAAAAATAGGATATCTATCTGTACCCCGCTATCGTTCGAAAAGCCGTTTTCGAATTAGTTGTTGAATTTCCTACAATTAGATGTAAAATTAACCCAACTGCCAAAACTTCTAATAGAGCAATTCGTATAAGAGTCAGTGAATAGACATTACAATAATGGTGAATATACATGGAGTATAGCGTTTAATGTACGTTTATGTTTTCATATACAAAAAATGTCTGAATAAAAGATTAAAAATTATCCTTGCGTCGTCTGTCTTGGTGGATAAAATAAAGAATTTGATGTCGCATGGCAATAAATTTCTATGTACAATTTGTTGATCCGTATGGCACAATACAGTGATGACAATCGTGTATTATATATATATAAGTATTACAAAGTACTTTGATCTACTTGTAAAACAAACTTAGGAGTACTTCTTAAAACTAACAACTAAATTACGTCGAATTAACTTACTAAGACTATGACAGACATGCACAATCTCCTTGTATGATTAAATTAAAAAAAAGTGTAGGTTGGTCAAATACAAAAAAGTTGGTGGGTAAAATCTGATGCACGGGCTGCATTGCAATAACGCTTCGAGGTTTAAAAGGGGGCAATCCAGCAGAGTTCGGAGTAAAAAATTTGCGTTCCATCAGTGGTGACTAGAAAAAAAAATCTTTGCCGTCGGAAAAACAAGTGTCGGATTCGCAGTGGAAATTGTACAATTGAGAATGCATATAGAAAAGGAGATGAAAATAGATAAGAACTGTGAGTGCCGATCAATCGATTTGGTCCTCGGTGAGTTCGTCATCGTCTTGTCCGTAGTCGTCGTACTGGTCCTTGAGGTCGTCCTCCTTGTCAAGCGGACAGTGCAGGCACCTGGACTCATTGATGCCATAGTTGATACAGGTGTCACCGACGCACTCGCAGCAGCCGTCGTGGAACCAACGGTAGCTGGAGGCGCCCATACTTTGACAAGATTGCTTGCACTTGTTCCAAGAGTTGCACTGCGCCATGTAGGCCACCGTGCAGTTGACCGTCATAACGTTGGGCTTGAGCGGATGGTTCTTCTCGTCGTCCGGGCCTTCCGAAACTGTAACAAGTTGTGAATTTTACTATATAACATAATACCGCAAAATAATTATGAGCTGCACAATATATTATCGTTAACTTACTTCGGTACTTGATCTCCTTTTCAGGCTTGGGAGAGAAGAAGGTGACGTTAAAGTCGACGGGATAGCTGAAGGTGAGCCATCTCTCGTGAGGATCGGGCTCGGCCGTGAGTGCCTGGAAGAGACCGGGCACGGGCTCGTTAAAGTCCTCGACGTGGGACTTTTTGCTCAGCGGGTTGTCCGTGACGTTGGGTTTCGGGCAGAGGTCTGAGAGAAAGAGAGTGGCAAACGATTATACACAGGCTCTTCTATATGGCTATCGATGTAGGAATGTGCACATAAGCGCAGAATAACTCACCGACGCAGGAGCAGCACTCGTCGTAGAGGTAGGAGAGACAGGAGAAACATTCCTTGCAGCAGGTACAGGTGACGAGGTCGCACTTGCAGCTCTGGGTGAGCATGCACTTGCTGACGACGCTCGCACAGATGGCCTCGTTGCAGCCGTAGCTCCAGCTCGCAGTCATGAGCAGCGAAAGCGCGGCAAGGCCCAGGCACTGGACGATTCCGCTCGAAGCGAGCCTGGCCATCTTGCTCGCGGCCGGAGTATTACCCACTTATTGTGAGATCGGTCTCCTCCAACCGTCCTACATCAGTTCAATAACTTTGTTAATAACGCATTTCGATGATCGCGAATAATTCACCTGCGATACCATGAGATTATATATTCAGTATCGGCGCGTCATTATATTGTACATACATCATAGCGTCGACTATGCTCTCTGTTGCGAAACACGCGCAAAGGCTAATAAATCGTATATTATGTGTGTATGTGTTTGTACGCACCTGTTGACGATCGATTGCGAGGCGTAGTCGATGTCTTGTCTCCCTCTACCGATCGCCGATCTCCAGCGACACTTGGCAGGCGGCAGCACAGGATATCTAGGTATGCACTGTATACACAGCAAGGCTCACAACTATCCGCACTGATGTGTCCAAGAGAGAGAGAGAGAGGGGGGGGGGGAATATATCTCACAGCCAAGTAACAAGTTTATCCACGCTGTTGCTCAATGGAGGTACACTCCCGAGTAGACAGATCGGTTGTGCGATCGCGAAGAGCCTGTGGCATGGCGAAGAGAGCTTTGGCGCGAACGAGAGCAGCTCTCCGCTAGGACGGCGCTTGTTCGACTGAATTAAGGAAGAGAAGAGCGCAGCAGCATCAGCAGCAGGAAAAGCCAACTCGAGAGGAGAAGAGAAGGAGGAGAAGGAAGCAGCGGTGGCGGCGGCCGGGCGGCGGCACGCGGCAGCGCTGGTGGTGGTCGCTACCTCGCTCGCTAGCAGACAGGGACAGAGAGAGACTGGTTTTCGAATTTTTTTCTCTTTTTGCCTTATACCTATATACCTCTTACCTCCTCTTACTCTCGGTGGCCTGCGGTAGGCGCGCAACTCTCCTCCTGCACTCCTACTACTAACTCGACTGTATTTACCTCTCCTATTGCTCATTTTCGCCAATTTTCCAGACTCCATAACAATATGACTCGTCGTCGTCGGTATGTAGTGCGCTACTGAAATTGTTGGATGAAAAAACATGGCCAACTACTAATTTACCTCCTACTGCAGCAATCAACGCCGTTTAAGTATTTAGACGTTTCCGCTCCTTTATTATTCTTGAAAGAAGAAGTGGAAGAAAAGCAGCATCCTTTCGTCCTCTCGTGCCATTAAATCGCGATATATCGTGTTCTTATTTCTTGGGAAGAAATAAATAAATAAAGTGCAGCGAAGCCCTACTCTGCGAGAGGCCGGTTAGATCGGACGACGAGATAGCGAGCATATACACTTGTCGACAGGAGACAATCTTATACCTACGAGAGGGGCTGAGACCTCCCCCAAAGGAGCAGCTCGATATAACGTATAGGTATATATCATAGAGCTGTTGCGGCGCAGGTAGTCGGCGGATGAGTGGCCAATGACTCATCTCAGCCGAATGCTGCCCTTATTCCCCTGATGCAGAATTCGAACGTCATTGCTGAGTGACTCTTGAGTCTACGCGGCCATCGACAGATTTTTTTCACAAATATTTTTGAGAGAAATCGCTCTCATTTCCTTGTTTTAGAAAATGATGGAGAAGCAATTTTGACAGATTTCTTAAAATCCTCGAGTTTTGTTGACACTCCGAGCTCCGGGAAAACTCGCACACGCAATCCTACTGTAAATTTAGATTACTAAGCGGTATTTCAAAATCGCGTATACTAATAAGTCACGTTTTCTATTCGCGTATATGCTATTAGACTATGCTGCAACCGAATTAATCGAAACTGAGGTCTTTGTCAAAATAGCGGTGACATTAAGTAAAATCTAAAAATAGATTCACGTTTTCATATATTGTACATACATATATAGCAACAATGCGCTTGGCGCGCACAATTCAAATTCCAGCTACCGAGGCGCCACCTGCAGCTCGAGCGATGGTAAAAGAATAGAGAGAAAACCATAATCGCTGGAAGTTTCCATTCTCGAAGAGTAGGCAATTTCAGGGTCGTACGCGATCTCTCGCAAAGATGCGCTGTGCGTGAGAAATTGACACCGACTGTACTGCGCGAGCGAGTGACGTAGGTACAAAGTGTACACAACGAATACTCTCACACCTCATCAGAAACACACGGAATTCGTAATGTTCTTTCCTCATGCAGAGTGATTGCAGCGATACGTATGGGACAGGCTATATACCTCGTCGTGGCTACTTATTCCTAGTCCGGACCTAGGACTTCGGCAAGGAACATCAACGAGGCGATACGTATTCTTCGAAGCAGACTTTGTAACGTTTTTACACGTTCCTACATACATGCTATTTGCAGTTGCTCTACAATTAACTCATCCGATACTTTTTCCTGGTAACGTGTCGTTTTTTAATATGCTCGCATTACTCACTGATAAATTCTGCACATAACGATTAGTCGCCGATTTTATTCTTTCAAACAAATTGTCGAACTAACTTCTTTTACACCTTAGTTACATTTTTTTAATTTTCAAGGCGTTAACGCGTTTTACCTCTTTGTTTATCGTAATTCGTTTGTGTACGTTCATTCTCATGCTTAATTTTTATCTACAATTCTTACCACCACTTAAGACTTAATTTGATTTGATGCTTGAACGATTCTTTTTAACGTAATCATTTACTTTTACAGAAAAATGAAGTACCTTTTTATACTGCTAGTTTCAATTCTTATAATACAAAATTCCGTTGCTCCGCCTGTTACTAAGGACAAAAAAGATGAGGAAAACGAAGTTGAAGATAAGGAAGAATTGGTATGTAGTTTATTCAAAATGTCTATTAATAAGGATTTTAATGAAATAACTTTATTTTCTAGGCTAATGATCCTATGAGGGTAATGGAGTATCACAGATATCTGAAAGAAGTAGTTCAAGCACTGGAAAGTGATCCAGAGTTTCGTTCAAAGCTAGAAAAAGCAGAGGAAAAAGATATTCTGGTAAGTCAATTGCTGTAATTTCATAGCGAATGTTTTACTAAAGTACTCTTTGTTTGTAGAGTGGAAAGATTGCCGACGAGTTAGAACATGTGAATCATAATGTTAGAACAAAATTAGACGAGTTGAAAAGAACCGAACTTGAAAGACTGAGGCACTTAACAATAAGAGAATACGAACTGCAGAATGGCATCGATAGAGACCATTTAAAAATTTCTGAGCATGTGGACCATAGCAATCCTATGACCTTTGAGATAGAGGATTTAAAAAAACTAATTGCTAAGGTAGGCACTAAAACTTCATTTGTATTCGTCTAATTGCTCTTTTTTTACTTATTTACTGCATTTTTGTAATTCAACAGACAACAAAAGACTTAGATGAAGCCGATAGAATACGACGAGAGGAATTCAAAGAGTATGAAATGCACAAAAAATTTGAACAAGAGGAAAAAATGAAAAGTATGAAAAAATTGTCTTAAAAAGTAAATGTATGCACTTGGTGAAACTTATAAATTTATGCTCTTTTTTCAGGTCTGAATGAAGAAGAAAAAAAGAAGTTTGAAAATGAAATTCACGATTTAGAGAAAAAACACAAAGAACATGAACCAGTAAATATTGAAATTAATACAATTACACCTATAATAATTCCAAACAGCAGATATAGATACTATAATGACATTTGTTTATTTGCAGTTGCATCATCCTGGTAGTAAAAAGCAGCTGGAAGAAGTCTGGGAAAAACAAGACCACATGGAACAACAATTCGATCCTAAGATCTTCTTCCATTTACATGGTAACTAATTTTATCAATTTGATTTGTTTATTTTTTATTACTTATATTATTTTTATTTAAAATTATATTTTTTGTCTTTAAGATTTGGATGAAAATGGATTTTGGGATCAGAATGAGTTGAAAGCTCTTTTTATTAAAGAACTAAATAAACTCTATGCCGAAGGACACCCAGAAGATGATCCTGTTGAAAGACACGAAGAAATGGAAAGAATGCGGGAGCATGTTATCAAGGAAGCTGATTTGAATAAAGATGGACTCATCAGGTACGAATTTTTACGTTATTCAGTTAAGTGTTCAATACAAGAAAAATAAGTGATGATTTTTTTTAGTTATGAAGAATTCTTGAATGAATCTAAAAAAGAAGGATTTGAAGAAGACCCTGGGTGGAAACCAATTGATGAGCAGCAAATTTATTCTGAACAGGAATATGAGGAATACAAAAGGCAAAAAGCTCATGAAATTGAACAAGCTATAGCCAGAGGAATGGTAAGTTGATAAGTTATAAAATATATAGTTTGTTATTGCAAGTAAGCATGATATATATATACTAATATTTGAGTGCCATTTGATTCTAAATTAGTGTTTTGTGTAAAGTATGCATGTATGAAAAATATCGCTTGTTGTACAAGCAAAGCATTGTTTTCTAGTAATTAGAGTAATTAACGAGTTGCTTGTAAATTGTCTTTTGCCAGTTACAAGAACATTATCCTGCTGGACACCCACAGGCTGGTCATCAGCAGGTAAGATTTATTTAATAAGTAGTGCATTTGAGATTTGTAAATATTTTGTATGAAGCTTTGTGAAAGTGCTTTAGAAGTTTGAGATAAAAGTGAATTGAGAGTGGACAAGTAAAAATTAATGCTTCTCTGTGAATTACAGTTTCCCCCACATCCAAACCAAGTACCACATCATGATTTTGCGCAACAACAGGCTCAATTTAATCAAATTCCTCAAAATCAGCAGCAACAGCATCCTCAACAAGGTCAATACATAAATCAACAGCCGCAAGGCCATTTCAATCAGATGCCTCCTCAACAAGGACAATATCAACAACAAGTACCTCATCAGCAAGCTCAATTTGCCAATCAGATAGCCCAGCAGCAACAATTTCATCCCAATCAGCAAATAACGCAACAACAAAATTATCCACCACAAAATCAACAAGTGCCAGTGGGTCAAAATCAATTCCAAGCTCAACAACAATTTCAACAAGTTCCAGTAGGACAAAATGCTAATCAGGTTCCTCAGCAGCAATTCCAGCAACAGAATCAGCAGCCTCCATCAGAAAACAATATGAATCAAATTCCTCGTCAAGATCAACAAAATCGACCATCAGGTGATGCTGCTCACTTATCCAACGAAAAAATTCCAGTAGCAGGTGGTAAAAATCAGCAAAATACTCAGCACCAAGTTCCTCAACAAACTCATGAACAAATAGCTTCTATCAATAATGCTCAGGTACATCATAACTCGCCGAATACTGCCAAAGTTTGAATAAATACAAGACTTAAAAAGTAAAAACTATAACTTCTAGTTTGACTCTGAAAAATAAAAAATAATGATTGTAAATAAAGATTCGCTGCAGAAATGACTTTTAATTGACAAATTTTTTTTAAATATTACGAATTTTCGAAAGCATATCGTCACTTGTGAACAATAAAAAAAAAAAAAAATAAATAAATTAATAAACTTCGCTCAAAGTATAATTATTATTTTTTTCCTCTCTCTTTATACGTTGCCTCCTTCAAACCACTAATTGCATTTTGGGACAGGGCAGGATAAGTTATGATCATGAGAAATGAACAGCAGAATTATATATATTTTTTTTTATATTTATTATTGCATATTGTTTACGTTAGTATATTACTTAGGTATACGTGCCAAGTAGCATTAACTTAAATGTATGATTGCGTGATTCTGTTTGTTCCTCGGTAGGTAGGGTAATGTACGCTTACTCTGTATTATATATAATATGGGTGTATTTATAGGTATAGTATAGTTTTTTTTCAGTAAAACGTCACCTTAAGAGCTATTCGATAGAATAAATAAAAAGAATCAACGGATGGCGACTTGCTATAAAATATCCAACTTCTGCTTGTTTTCACTTTTAAGTCTTTCTTCTTTTCGATCTCGATTTCGCTTTGAATTATACCCTCCTTATATTGTTCTATACGAGAGAACCAAGTACGTTTTAATTTTTATTTACTACTAAACCATAATGACGCTTAAAGAGCGCTCGAATATTAAATAACAAATTGATCTAGCTAAACAAAGAGGATCTGTATTCTCTTGCCGGTCTGTGAAAATTACTATATATATTTATATAAAATAAAACGAGAATGAATCATGTACAGTAACGGAAAACAGGAATAAATGAAAGAAAAACCATATGGGTCTCTGGACTGACATTGTTTATAATTGACAATTTTACACTATTGTATGTATTACAAGAGAATAAACAACGCTTATTTTCATCGCTCGATACAAGGTCTCAAGGAAATAAAAAACGGCAAAACCCATATGTTTACAATTACACCTGTTTGTCTACTAATGATTGATGTATTTTCATATACAGGAAAAAAATTATTTGGCTTAAAAAATACTTGAAAAAACTGTTGAAAACTATTGCAGATTTCTTATCTTTAAAACAGTCTTAAGTAGTGCCGAATAACTTTTTTCGTGATCGCCGGAAGGAACAGCAACTGCAGCTGACTCCCTGCATTTTGCGGAACGCAAAAAATAAATAATTGTACAATTAATTCTTTAACTAATAGTTTAATTACATTGGAGTAATAAAGCTTAAAGGAGAGAAGAAGTCGCATTTTGCTCTTCTGGTTGCCGTGATAATAAAATAATAAATATGTTCCGCTAACGAATTATAACACAATGATTAACGCGCTATTTACATTACATATTGTATATTTTATAGTATACAATGTAGTCGAACGCAATCGTGCGAATGTGCGATTATTAACGTTCAAGGAAGTAACGCGACTTTACCTACGTCACAATAGACTTTGATAACGCACTGCAAAAAAATAAAGATACTCATAAAATCTGTATAAAAAGTAAAGAAAGGGACACTGAAGAAAATTGCATAATGTTAATTATCAGATCGTAACGATTTACATCGCATTCTTACATTTCAAACGTCGAAATTGTTATACATCACACAAAAGATTCTGCTATTTTTGTCCGAGCACGCGCGCGCATTAGTATTTTCACTAGCATTTTTCGTTCTATCGCTCGATACCTCATTCTCACTCTCACTCTCTCCCGTACGTACATTCTTTCCGTCTACTCACATTAAACACTCAACGTTTATTCAAAAGTCTTTCATTGCAAAATATTTATTATTTTCAACTAAAATACGAAAATTCATTCTTTGAACGAAAAATTTGTATTTCGTTAAATAAAATTTACTTAATAGTCTTCGTAACTATCGTACAGGTAAAAAACTTTGATCTAAAAAAAGAATACAAGTAATGTGAGCAGTTTCGTTCTATACATTCAATGTCTTTAGATCAGATCTGTGCATCTATTTGCGACGCGAAGATAAAACGGAAATACTATATAAGTCGCCTAAATTTCAATACCAAATGATATTTATCGCATCATGATCCAAAAAAATAAACTACGTAAACATTATTGAGCGTTGGGCGTGATAATTTCTTTTCTTTACACACTGCTGGTATCCTATACCAAGAAAAATAGCGACCTTAAGTCCAAATCAGTTCTTTTTTGTACGTAAGCTCCTAAGACGAAAGAAAATCAATTTTCTAACATTTTTCAGTACATGTACCCAGCAGTATCCCTCTTTTTATAATATACCTATTATATATCAATTTATATAATATATATATAGCTTCTATATATATTTATATATATATAATTCTTGTATTCTCTATCAATATAGTAGCGTATTAGATACTTTTCACTTACATTTATGTATGTAATATATAGGTGTTTATTTTTTAATCATCATCTGTTCACAGATATCATCATATAAAAAAACGTGAAAATGAAACTGTTTCTCTTCAAAGCGTCCATTTTCTCTTTCTCTTCCACTCTTGCGTTCGTTTTTCTTACTTTCTGACTCTTTGTTTCCCTTTCATCCTCTAGCTCACTTTTTGTTTTTTTTTCTTTTTAAATTTATCACTCAAAGAAATAAAATAACCTGCTTTATTTTAAAGACATGCCATTCAGGGTATTACCGGTGTGTTTTTTTTATCCGAAACTGAAATTTTGTCGGTCATTCAAGTTCCGTATAAATACGTTACGAAACTACTCATTTCGTATTTATAACGTACGAGACATTTTGCTGACATTCACTCATTCGATTCATGCGTTATTTTACGATTACGTTAAACGTGCAGATTTTGATATTCAAAACGATTTGGCTAACTTTATTTGCCGAAATTCTAGACTTTTAAAAATATTACTCCTGCAATATTTTTGACTTTATTACATGAAAACTATTTTCTGTTTAACGTAATTGCAAAATATCATCCCACTATCTCATTGCATTCACATTAATGCGAAAATTTCGACTGATTTTTATCATTTACAAGTGGTCACGATCTACGAGACTCTTTTCTTAATTTTTTTTTAGATAGGAAGGCACTTTCTACTTTTTTCTCATCTTCTTCTCGTCTTTTTATACAATACATCGCTAAACATTCTTTATCGCTTTCGTTCTTTCAGTAGTGCATGTTGATTCTTTTTCACCTCTAATTTGCACACTTATGGAATCCTTTTTTGTTTTCTTAAAAAACGAATTACTCGCTTCGATTTTGTTTCATAACATTTTGTTTTTGAACACATTTAATGCCTAAACTTTACATCGTATAATTTCGAGAGACAGGTTATTCTCGTGAATTTAATTTTCCAAAGTAAAAAATAGTTAGTAAAGTACAGTAAGTATATACGTCTAGATACGTTTTAAAGAGCTCAAAAGACAGTCCCAGAATCTCACTTTGTTACTTTTAGCATTTTTTTTTCTCAAGTCTATCCTTTTGCGATTTTCATCATTTTTATAGGGGAAAATATAAGCAACATTATAAAAACGAAAAAGATTCGTCAAAGAATCCCCAAAAGGTACTTTTAGAAGATTTGTTGTTTAAAGTGATTAATTGATCAAATGAAATACTTTAATTCACCGCCGAAATCTACTCAGTTGCTTGAAATTTTGTCGCACAAAATTTTTGTATCAAGAATATCATTTGTCTACCAAGGAGAGGTTTGTTTGTCGTGATTTCGATACTTGTTGGCGTCATCGCGAAATTCATTATATATGCCGAGCCGCGTATTCTTTGTTGATTATCACTCTTTTCGCTATGCGTGATTGAAGAAAGATATTTGAATTTACAAAAACAAGTGTAAAAAAAATCTCGTAAAGCGCGACAACCAGGGTTTTTTTCGCTTTAGCGACAGTCACGAAGGCCACTTTGAATGTTTTTTTTATTTTCCCCTTACACAAATACAAAGCTTGATAATGACCTAAACTCGTAAATGTAATTACTCTCATTTTCCAGTGAAATATCTTCATTTACTGAATATATCGGGCAAAGGCCTCGTGTGTTTTGTGTACGTTTCTTTTAATCTGAAGATTTCTAAAAAATAAAAAAATTAATTTTTTATCACCCTTCTTTTTAGCAAAGTCACGCGCAATTTTCTTTACAAAATTTTGAAAAATAGTTCGCTTTTCCGAAAAGAAGCACCCATACGCCTTCTAGTATTGATCGCACATTATGCCTGTCTTTTTTGTGTTATTCACTTTCATCTTTTTCAATTATCCCGTCATGAACTCTGTCCATCCGCTCGGTCCATTCATGATTTCATTCATTCAGACTCTTATACACCTCAAACACGCTTACTCAATCTTTAATTTGTCATTTGTAAGCCCTAAACCTTAAAATTTTTATACTTGGCATACCCCAAATATGGCAGGAAGGCAATACTTAATAACGCGTACTTTAATCTTTCTTCATTTCTTGCACAGAAATATTGTTTGTCTCATCTGTTATTTAATATTTATTTATTTACTTATTTTTTGTTTCGGTTAATATAATATGAAATTTTGTACATTTAGTAGCACGCCGATGTAAATCGTATCGTTCATCCGTGCTACCGTGCCATTAACCGTCTTCAGCAGTGGGACGCTCCTTTCGCATTTCATTTCTATAAAATCACAAAAATAAGCTTCCACGGAGCATCGAGTCACCGTTCGCTTTTGTTCCTGGTACTTGGCAAAGAAGGAGGTGAACGCGTTACGGGGCGTTTGGAATCCAGTACGGAGTCGACAATGATGACGATAATAGTAATATAAATAATAATAATTTTTTAAGGAAAGAGTAAGAAGTGTGGAGGTAATATAAAAGTATAGAGGAGATTGTAGGTGGAGATAAGAAGAGATAAGCAGGACAGCGACTCGACGCGGCATTACTAGACTCGTATAAGTGAAAAAGCTGTTGCTCGATCTGGCTTTGGATTTTCGGTCCGTGTGTTTCTCTCTCACGCCACCACGCTTTTCACGGATTGCACCGCTGTGTATGGACCTGTCTGAAGCAGGTCTCTATAACGGAGTCGCGTAGTGTTTTTTTACTTATTTCTTTTTTGTCTTACTAACTATTATACATTTGGCGTTATAACGTATGGTACTGTCTATGCGTTTAGGTATAAATTATGTAGTACTTGCACTTGCTTTTCGCGCCCTGCTGGTTAGAAAAAAGCCAGCAAAGACGAATCCTACATATACATATGCGACATCTACTCGTACATTGTCCAAACGAAAGGACTGTGACTACCTAAAATTGGAAATATATCTCGCGCAACGGCGACGAATCGCGACGACCGGATCAGCTGCAGCACTTGCGTCTTGTTCGATTTGTTTAAATGCTCCGCGCGCCTCTTTTTGGCCCGTTACACATCTCGATTCGAGGTTAAGCAGAGGCTCGTCGTTGTCGTATAGTCGTCATCGTCGTGCGATCGCGATCTTGCCGTATCTCGACAACAAAAAAAAAAAGGAAGTAGCGCATAATTATATTCTAAGCGCCCGTAGTTATATTAATTTTCTTTTTGATTGTAAGCCTCCATCTTTCAACTTGTCGAACGCTCCTCTGCCGCTGAGTTCGCTTTTAATGAATCTGCGCACGGCCATGAGAGTACGGCAACGGTACCATATTCGCATATATAACACAGCTATATATACATATATATGCTATACATGCATATCATAGTGTGTGTCTGTGTGTGCGTGTGTGTGTGTGTGCACTCAACGACACTTTGCCTGAGCGTACGTCATCGTATGACTGTAAATGTATGTGTGTGTGTGTGTCTTGTGTGTTATATTTATAGTATGCATATTTAAATGTTGAATAGGCGCTCAGGCATCGTTTGGCTTAATTTCCTATAGTCGAGTCCGTCGGGGGGAAGCATGAGCGCGGAGGTTGCGGCAGCGGCGGCGGCGGCGGCGGCGGCGGCGGCGGCGGCAGCAGCAGCCGAACCTGGAAGATGCTCCGGCGCGAGCTGACCCCCGAACCGGCTCTACTATTCACAGCGCGAGTCGGACAGCGGTTCGAGTTTGACGGCGATCTTGTCCTTCTCCTTGAGGGCGGCGTGCGAGCTCTTGACCAGATCGGAGATGTCCTCCTGGAAGAGATTCTCGGGCCTGGGACTGACGAAGCTGCGCGCGGGCTTGTACGTCATGCCGCTGACGCCGATACCGACCTCGACGCTCGACGGCAGGTGCGACGGGTCCATAAGAGAGCCCAGCGGACTGGCCAGCGGCGACTCCATCGGGCTCTCGGGTGGTCCGGCCGAGCCCGGACTCGCCAGGCCCAGATTCAGCGGCGAGTTGCCGTTGTTGCTGTTGCCGGGCGTACCGGAGCCCGGTAGCAGACCCACACTCGCGTTACCGCTACCACCGCTGTTGTTGCTATGCGGATGGTGGTGATGGTGCTGCTGTTGCTGCTGCTGCTGCTGATGGTGGTGGTGGTGGTGTTGTTGCTGTTGTTGGTGGTGATGATGATGTTGCTGCTGATGTTGACTGGCCTGTTGCATGGCCGCCTGGAGATTGGAGGAGAGACTGGAGGAGAGGTTGGTGGAGAGGTTCGTGGCGAGCATGTCGTGTTGCTGCGAGTGCGCCGCTGCCACCATACTGCACATCTGATGTCTGAGACCTGAAACACAGCGAGAAGAAGAGGAAGCGGGGAATTAGTGACGACGGTGAATATTAAAGGATGCGGGAATTTCGAGGTGGAGGTGTGTGTGTGTGTGTGTGCGTAGTGTATATATGTACCTTGAGCGACGGCGGCGACCGCGGCGGCAGCCGCACTGGGGCTGACTGCTCCCTCGGGTCCGTTGCAGGCGCCGTAATTCGCCAAGGTGGGATACATGGTGGCTGGCTCCTCCTTGACGATGTGGGGCGAGTGCCCGTCGCGGAAGACCACCGCGCGAATCACGCCGCGGATGTGCTCGTCCGGCCAGACACCCAGCAGGATCCTCTGAGGTCTCCCTCGTCCCTTTGGTCGCAGATCTGTAAAATCATCATCGTTATATCATTACGATTCTTATCGGTCGTTGTACACGTTTTAAAAAGTGGAATTCATTTCTTTTCCAGCTCTTATCGCTATTAAATATATATATACGCCTTTGGCTATTTAACATCGCGAGGCTTTCTCGGTTTTCGATTACACTTACCAGCTCCACCGTCGGCGCTCGGTCCGAGCATATTGTGAACTCGGTTCGCGTACAGTACAAACGTCGGGTAGGGAATATCGTATTTCCTGAAACGAAGAGAAAAAAAAAACATCATTATTCATTCGCTGTATTATCACGCGTTACTTTGCGCTGCGCAGCTTCGCTTATATTATATGTTTTATAAGTAAAGAGAGAAAAAAAAAGAAGAAGAATATGTACCTTGCAGCTTGGCTCAACGAAAGGCCCTCTTTGAGCACGCTGAATATCGCTTCCGCCATCGTCTCGGGACGCCAGGATTTCAAGGGACCACGTTCACGAAAGCGAAGATTGTGCACCAGGCTCTGGTTGGTGTTCCAACACTTTTGCCACATCGACTGCAGTTGGTACTGATAGCTGTCTGCTGTAACAACCCCCCAAAATACGGGGAAAACATATTAGTCCTTTCTACGCATTTTCGCTCTTCGCGTCGCACATAAATATCATCATGATCATAATCATATACACATCAGATGGGTATGTATTACTCATAATAACGTGTTTTTCTTTCTTTCTCTTTGTCGAACGAATGAAAAAAAAACAAAAAAAAAATTACTATCCAGGGTTCTTTCTCTTCTCTCAAGACATATATATACGCTCGGTTTTTGGTTTCAATGTATAAAATGCAATGAGTATGTAATATGCAACGTTACTTTTATTTTTTTAAGTGGTACCTTGGCCTGGATTAGGACTCTGAAAAAGAAAATAAAAAGACGAAAATAAAATGAAAAAACAAAAAATGAATGATTCAGTATGTGGGGGAGACGGGGACAAATAAATAGAGGCTATAATTGTTTTCTTTTTTTCTTCATCATGTTTTGCGTAACACCATTGTTCAGATTTATACATAAATGCTCACATAATGATGTACAACGTGCCGCCTCGAGCTCTTTCTCGAGGACGGACTTTTCAATCAGACAATCGCATAACAAATCATCATCATATAAAAAAAAAAGAAAAAAGATAAAACGTCCTCTTCTCTTAAGCAGTAATAGTGGCGGGGGATACATATATTTATAATGTACGCGCTTTCCAGTCATATATGCGGGGACTCGATGACGTAGTATAATACACATCAGGCCTTATAGGAGGGACGGAAGTAGTGTATTATATAGGTATATCGTAGAGGCTGTGCAAGCGCGCATCAGCTCTGCTTTTTCTGTATACACGTTTCACGCGTGTGCGTATATATATACGTATACAAAAAATGTACATATACAATTGTACATAAGGCGCATCGCTGGGTTATTGGATGCAAGCTCGAGGAGAAGAGAGCAGCAGTGCGGGCGCGCAAATAGCACCGATGATGGCCTCGATCCCGAGCGATTATTTAACGGTTAAGTTATTAAGTCTAATTAGGCCTACTCCAATTTCACGATTAATACAATTAATTGGAAAAGACGCTTGCGCGTGCGCGCGCAATACACGGCCACAGGCGAAGGAGACTCGAGAGCTATCGCAGCTATATATGTATATATACGTTGCAGCCTCGAACCGCCGCGCGGAAGGAAAAAAGAGAGAGAGAGAGAGAGAGAAGACTTTAATTCCATTTCAACTCTTGCGCAATTAACTCACTAAATTACGTACCTACGTATCTATATATAAAGCTGTACATTTTGCAAGATTGCGCTATAATATCTTTGTTTAATAAGGCACACGGCACTGGCTCGCCGAGTTTTTTTTCGTTGTAATAATATAATATCCTATATATACGATACTCGCGCGGGAGAAAGAGACGGAGAAGGAATCGAACAGAATCGGCAAGCCAGAGAAAATCATGACCTGGGGGGTCTGACAAGGCACACGAGAATTGACGCGTACGAGGTAAACAGTCGTTGGACAGCTTTATCGAAATCTATTAATAATTTATGAGTATATTCAAGTTTCGAATTCAATTAATAATACACAACGCGGCTCTCGATATATGTATATACATACGTACGAGCTATAGGTTATTATACACTTGACACGTATACAGCCTTTGAAAGTAATTATATACATATATATAAAGCAAACTGTCGGAATGATGCGCGGGAATGATAGGAGAGAGAGAGAGAAGAAAAAAAAACAGTCGAAAACTTAGAATGTGTAACGTTTGTACAGTTGCAGCGCGAGTTATAAATAGTTATATAATATACGCGAGACGCGCGACGACGCTTTGTGCAACGATTTCTAGGGAATGTTTTTATTATTATTCGTATACGCGAGAGTCGCTGCGACGCGAACAATGGCTATCGATAAACTCGATCGGCAATATATATGTATATATATATATAATAGTCGGGGGCAGACATATCACGAGTGTCGTAGACTATTATACCTTTTTAAACATCGATCGCCGATCGATGAACGGAATAAAACTCGTGATAAGATTTTAAGTACAGAGAAGAAACAGGCGGAATGTCGAAAGATTAGCATATACATAAATATAGTAATTATGTGTGTATAATAGTATGACATATATAGTTCGAAGTCAGTTGGAGACGGATGAGTGATCGTTGTCGTTCTCGTCGTTGAAGTAGAGCGAGACGATGCCGTGTTTCTTGCAGAAAGCCCACCACCATCGGAATCCCGAGAGTCCGGTGAACGAGAAGTTTGGCTCGCGTTGCCGTCTGAGCTTCTCGACGAAGCCCAGGATAGCTTGTAGGGATTTTTTCGTCCTTCGATTATAAGGACTGACGCTGATGTCGCAGCAGAACTCGAGGACGGCCGTTTCCTCGGTGAGCTCGAGGCCAGCTTCCTCGAGTACCATCATCCGCTTGGACTTGCCGAGGATGTTGTCGTAGAGTGTGCCCTTGGGTATTCCGTATTTGCTCGAGGCTTGGGTGAAGCGCATCTTCTGCGTGACCACGGCCTCGATTGCCTCCTGTAGCTCTTGCCGCGTCCACGTTGGCGCCTTCAGCTTCAGCAGGCTCGAGTAGTCAGCTAAAAATCAGCACACATCGACCTAGCAACTTTTTTGTTTTCTTTTTTTTTCCTTTTTTTATCCTTCCCCGCAGCACTGCTCTTTTTTACTCGAGATTTTATTTATTTTTTTTTTTTGAAGTATAATATAGAACATACGCAGGGCCCAAGCATTCGAAACACACACGCGCGCACAGTTATGTCAGATATATACGAAATGAAGGAAAATAAAAATTGGCTTATATATAAGAGTAATGATGTACGTATACGATAAAACAGCCAAACTCACCTGCTATACTGGAGGTGGAGGCTCCGAGCCAAGCGTGGGACGATTCCAACAGCTTGGCCTGTAACAGACAAAGAGAAAGCCACGAGTTAGAAGATGATGCGATTGTTTTTCGAATATATGCATATACGCCCATACACTCTCGCGTAATGTACAAAGGGGGGGGGATATTAGGTATAAGGGGTAGGCGCACAACTTTACTAATATGCGAGAGAGAGAGAGAGAGAGAGAGGAGGAGGAACGCAGCTAAGAGAGCAGCAGCCCTGCGGAAAGACACACGCAAAGTTGCTTAATTTCAAAAGTTCCTATCATGCCTCACGAATTTGCCTGATCCGCAGTAGCTCTCTTGCGTTTTCGGACTTTCCAAATGAATTTTTAAGGCCGCCTCTACTCGCTCCCTAATAGCTTCTCCCTCATCTCTACAACGAGATATAATACTTTCTTAGTTTTACGCTTAAAAACCGCGGGCTTGTTTGCAAGCAGCGGCAATAACAGGATCCGCGCTCGCGCGAGTAAAAATAGAAAAATCGCGAGCAAAAGATAGAGAGCGCAGCTTTTAAAAGATAGACGTTTGACGGCTTATGAAAGCTGGATGAGCAGCAGTATAGCCGTGCGCGGTCTATTTCGGTTTTTCCAGCTCCATATAAATCTATCCGACTCTCAGAGAGTTTGTATCATGGACTTTCTCTGATTTTGCGCGCGAGGCCTCGTGGAGTACTGCTGTGACTATATATATATGTCGTATATATACTGTACAAGGGAACTCTCGTGACTGGAGCTTCGTCAAAGATTCAGGAGAGAGAGAAAGAGAGAGAGCAGAAGCGCGCAGGCGGCGGCGGACAATTTGAAGGCAGTTAATAGTGGCCAATGCCATGGACGCTTGCATTTCTCTCCCTCAAGCTCTCTCGCAGTAAGTGTGTGTATGTATGTGTATGTCTATATGGTGATATTTAATTCAGCAAGCATTGGCCGTTCTCTCTCTCTCTCTCTCTCTCCGAGTTCTGCAGTCTTCGGCTAGAGAGAGAGAGAGAGAGAGGGTCAACAAGAGAGAGGCCTCATATCCATTAGCAGCATGCATCATATACAGATCTGCTACTCTCGAGGTCCGGCGCAATCGCACTTTCCAGTAGCAGCAGCAGCAGCAGCAGCAGTTTCCCAGCCTCTAATTGTTTCCTACTATTTACCCGTCATATATTTCATAGTATTGACTGCTCGTGGCTAATAAGGGAATTGGAGACCACGAGATGTTTTATATTTATAATATAAGAGTTGATATAAGAGGGCTGATGCTCTCGTGCTGATGGCAACGTTCTCACTAGGCAAGTTTTAGTAATAAGGCGCATTTTATATTAAAAGCCTGATGCTTATGGCATATACGCGAGTTTCTCTGAATATTTGAGAAATTCGCTAGCTGGCTTTAGCGCAAACTCTTTCGATTAAAAGTCTTTATTAGAGAAAGAGGGTGAGAGAGGGAGGGAGAGAGAGAGAGAAAGAAGAAACTTGTTGCGACGAGAGGAGAGAAAACGAAGCAAACTTGCTAGGCGTAGTCCTTCGTATATAATACATGTAACTCCCCCGTGAATTTTTCATGGGCTTATATGACATCCCCTTGGCATATAGAATAATATAATCTCCCCCTCGGTTCGCAAAAAAAAAAAAAAAAAAAAAAAAAATGTCACCAACGACGCCATCTGATCAACTCAGGTCTGCAATTAAGCGCACATGACAATATAGGCGGTCATAAGAAAATGATGGCAGCAGCAGCAGCAGCAGGCAGTTAAATATTTATCGAGTAGAGAAGAGCCGATCAGGCGTGCAGCAGCTAGTTCAGAGGAAGTGACAAATTACAGAGTAGCATAGTAGCTTGTACGCGCTTGCCTCTCTTTACTTCTGTCCGAATAGACTACTCCCGGTCTTCTGATGCACAGCTATATATATGCATCGTGTGCTGCAACTTGTCATTTCAGATCGAGTCTACTGCATTCGCACACATAATCGCGTGAATAAAGTCTGCGCAAGAGAGAAAGCCGAGAGAGAGAGAGAGAGCGTCTAACGAGCTAATTCCTGCAAATATTTGCATCCGCAGAGCGCAAGGATTCCTGCCGTAGTATAGGAGAAAAGGCGCCAGCAGCAGTCGAGTCGACTGCGAAATGCAGAGAGAGAGAGAGAGGGGGGGGGAGGTAGGGAGGAAGAGATGCGCCGGCAAATTTCTAATCAGATTACCGTGGATTAGCAAAGTTCGTTTGTTCTAATGAAATTCGTCTAAATTAACGTCGCGCGGGCGGTGGCTTCGAGGAGAAGATGAGGGCTCTGCAGTGCAAGGGGCGAAGAGAGAGAGAGAGAGAGAGGCAGAAAGGCTTTAGGCTCGCGCGCGCCGACGACTCGTCAATCGAGTTACGCTGATGAGAGCTTGCAGATCATTAAACGCTCGAAAAAAGGCGGCGCAAGCAGCCGAGTTCGTTAATGCGACGACTGTTTTCCGCACTGTGAGAATTATATGTATATGTATGTAATAACCGCGAGAGACCAGTGCGCGTATGTATACGTAGATGTAAAATGTAAAATGAGACACACACCGGGATTTGGAGGGGGAGGTTGGGGGGGAGGAGGAATATACAGGCCAGTGTGTGTATATATATATCGCGAAGCGCGTGCGCGACGTTGTCCCTGGGCGGATAAATAGATTTATTTATTTACGATAAATTGATGCTGCTGTACGCGCGGCCGCGCCTCGGGATCGGATTGTTTCGAGTTTGCACAGCCTGCGCTGTTGACGCTTTCTGTTATTGGCTCGTCATTATCACTTAACGAATCGACGGAGCATCCACACATGTGCGCGCACATACATATAGATACATATAAGCAGAGCGCAGCACGCGCGTGTATGTATATATATATACACGACCCAAGTAAATCAGCAGATGTTAATAAAGAGGAATTGTGTTTGGTTCATTAAATTTATTTTAATAAAAAAGTCCACACGTGCGATTGCATAACGCGCCGGCACAAAGCCGATAGTACACATAATACGTATATATATATATATGTGTATATCGTTGGCCCCCCCGTTGAATATTCTCTCCTCTTCCTCTCGCCGTGCATCAGTGCTGCGTGTGCATGCGATGATGCAACGCTCGTTACGCTTCTTATATATATATATGTATGTATTCGTCGCTCCCGAAATATATACTATATATAATATACGCGATACGCGGGCGTACATAGTGCTAATCGATAAGTCAATGGGGAATTTATCGAATGCCAAAATGGGTTTTATTATATTTTTTTTTTCGCAATTTCGCGTATATTTATAGAGGCGGCCTTTTGCTTATTTATAACAATATATGGATATGCAGGTATATACGGGCGCGGGAATAATCAATTACGACTACTGCGCGCAGGATATGAGAGGGCATCAGCAGCGAAAAGTGAGTGCGCTATATACGTATACGCGGCGCACACAGCTCGAGATTGAATTTCGAGAGGTAATCCCGTCTTAATTACAGTTACTCGTTGCCGGAGCGGCATAGCCGGGATTGCATGCCTAATCTCGTTTGCATCCACATATTTTGCGTAGTCAAGGGCGCCGCAGACACGCGTGTGCGATATTATGCGTATATACCTATATATACCTCAGGGCGGTTATACACACTGCGTCATAATATATATATGTATAATATACGTGGCGCGACACTGTGTTAAATGACAATCGTTAAAAAAAGTATAGGTTGCTCGGATATGCCAGTATATAACAGCAGCAGCAGCAGCAGCCGGCTAATGACGCAGGCGTATACATATAATACACGCTATGGGGCGAAAGACGATGCTCTCGTAGGCGCGCTGCTTTCCCCGCGCTATATAGCCGCATATGTTTGTCGTCCTGTGCATCCTCTCTCTCTCTCTCTCTACGCTTGCCGCGCGCGGATATCTATATATGCTATAGCACGTAGATATATACATACAGGATAGAACCAGGGCGTGTTCGACGCACACGCCCAGGCCCAGCTAGCTAACTCTCGCGCGCAGCGCCGACGAGCAAACTAGGAGCGTGTAAGCCTGAGAATCGAGCAGAGAGAGAGAGAGAGAGGGTGAAAGAGATGCGCGCGGGGATAGAGGGTTAGCTTGTCCAAAGCGTGTGTGGACTTAGTCTGGGGTTAGCGCACGCCTATGTAGATAGAGTACTGAACTATGTATTACAGCGAGCGCCGGCCTATCTCCCGCATGCATGTATATGCGCGCGGCCGTCGCCGCACCGCCACCGACGTCGCATATATTCCAATGCCATAGGAGGAGAGAGAGAGAGAGCAGACGTTTGTACAGTCGGGGATTTGCTTCTATACCAATTTCTCATCGAAGCCACTCTCTCTCTCTCTCTCTCTCTCACTCTCTCTCTCTCGCGCGCGCGCTAAAGAATCCGATTCTCCGTGACTCACACAGGGCTGCGGCGATTTCGCTATAAACTTAAATTTACGCGCCAAACATCCGTAAACTCTTTCTCGCGCGAGCACTAGCACTGCAGCATCACAGTCTATTTCCAGCGAGCGAAGCTCAAATGAAACAGCGAATTAATATGCCAGGAGTAAAATCGCGTGAGCGAATCGACAAGCTTGTGTAAATTTAAGCGATGGTTTTTTTAATTTTAGTTTTAGCCCGGGTGCGATACATGCATTATGTCTATATACACTATAGTAAGCTCGCATACCCCTCTCTCTCTCTCTCTTCTATATACGTCGAGCGCTTGCGACATATAATGTAATTTCTGTGATTTAATTCAGTGATTTAACAGTGGCAGAGAGTGCAGCAGCAGCAGCAGCCAACGCCGAACCGATTGAATTTCAACTCTCCAGTAGCTGTAGAGAAGAGAGAGAGAGAGAGAGAGAGAGAGAGCACACGACACAAAGCTGCTAGATTGTATTAATACTCGCGATTAATCCGATGAAAACTAATTTGCCAGCGACTTTGGGACATGAATGCAATAACTAAGCTAAAGCAATTCACGGCTAGCTCGTGCCGATTCTTCCCATCTCTCCCTCTCTCCATTCTCTCTAATTTTGGAAAAGACACGTCTAATAATATACGTCGCCGAGAGTCGTAGCAGCAGCAGCAGCAGCTAGCATCAGAACTGCAATTATAATGATTGACATTGCATTCGCCCGATTCTCTCTCGGCTTAATAATAGTTGCATGCAAGCAGCGACCGCGATCGACGTATTATTAATGACAAATGTTATTATTCGCCTTTTTCTTCGATTCTATAAAATCCTCTCATCTAGTGTGTACTCAGCATATCTGTCTCTTAGATTTTTCAGAGCCAGTGTATTAGACTATAAAATTAGTTAATTACAATATCGTGCGCGTTAAATATATTCTCCCGTCACAGTATAGGCTCTTCTCTCACAGCACGTGTGCGGCTGTATTAGCTATAGAGATCGCAGCGGGGTTGTGAGTGGTGGTCGAGGAGAGAGGGACCTGCCCGCGGCTGAAAGGGTTAGAGAGTTTGCCGCGCTCTGCTATACTAACCCACATTTTACGCTACATTCCGAAATTTACCTCCCTCTTTCTCGCGCAACCGCTTTCCTTTTCAATCACTAATTATTCGAAGGAGAGTGCGAGAGAGAGAGAGAGAGCCGACTCAATATTCGGTTTGTTGCAAAACCTGCGCATCCTGTCTATATATATATACAACTAACACAGTGGAGGTGGGATAGAAAGGAAAGGGGTAGACGCGGTAGATGAAAAACTTTTTCATCCCGTTCATTTTTCAGAGAGAGAGAGAGAGAGAGAGCGCGAGGGGTGGGTAGAGCTATATTCTTCGCGGATGCAAATTGCAGCGGCGCTTACGTATTTTCCTTCGTTTCGGAGGGAGGGAGGACGAAGCTTGGTGTGCGGCTGTAGTATGGCGCGAGGTCGCGGGGCGATATTTCATTCGATATTGCACGCGCGCTCCCTGGCATTATTTCTCTATTTCGGAGCGTCGAGCGAGCGCGTCGGAAAATAAATTGTTTAATTTATATTAAAAATAAATAGCGCGAGCGAAAAACGAGGAAGCGGTCCCGAGAAATATTACTTTTAATATTAGCATTTCCAGCACGCCCGCTCTCTGCTCTCATCCCAGCTCTTATATATATATGGTATATACGGCCACATTTGTTTAAGGCCCTCCGATACCCATCCACGCATTTATTCTCATTAAATCGGCCGTCGGCCGGCGAGCTCCACCAATTATCCAGCTATATTATATAGATTAAACAATCGCTTTACATGTTTACTTTTATCATCTTGCCCCCCCCCTTCTCTCGGAGCGACGGCTTATATTTTGAGCTCGTGCAACTTGCATGTACACGTTGTGCTCTGGTTGTATATACCATAATTCGATAATCACCGCGAGCTCGTCACTTATTAGTCGCTTAATGGCGTGAAGTCTTGTATAAAATCGTATTTATCGTATTTACCACCGCTGAAGAGTTGAGCTTCGAGCTGGTGTTTTATTCAGAACGTTGTAGACGTGTGTGTGTGCACATATATATGTATACACCTATACATCATCTCACAGTTGCACAGACAGAAATTAAAAGTGTAAATTTGAAGTATCGAATGACTTGGTCAGAGTTCGTACAGTCGGAGAGCAGAGGTCGCGCGCGCGGCTCTCGGCTGGGAGAAAAATTAATTTGGGGGAAATTGGATAAAAAAGCAGAGAAATGGGGTGGCTCTCTCTCTCGGTTGTGCGGCGCAGTAGTGTCGCCTGGTTTTAAGAGGATTTCCGCTTTAATTAAGGTAATAAAAATGTTACGGAAATTCGCGATTTAAATAAAATTGGAGGAAATAAAAAAGCTTTTAAAATAAAATGTTGATGGGCTGTTTAATATTTGAGCCCGCGGGCATCAGGACAGCGCTCTCTCTCTCTCTGTCTCACTCACTCGATACTTGTGCTCGTATTAGGGGAAAAGAGAAAGTTTTTTTTTCGCCGGCAGAAAAATATACAAACTAAGTGTATATAGATATTGATGAACGGTTCCCTCTTCTATATATAGATATATACTCGTTCCCCCCTTGACATGTGTGTGTATACATATAATGGTCCGCGCGCGTTCTTTTGGGTTATAGAGTCCCGCGCATGTATTTGCCGGTTGCATTATTAATATGGCTATATATGTGTGTGTGTCGTTATACTGCACGACTGCATCAGAGACACACACACACACACACATATGCGCGAGAGAAAGCAAAGAGTTTTCGTTGTGCTCATAAAAAATCAAACGGTCGTTTGGCAAAAAGGGCCAAATGGTCGCTCGTTTGACGAATTGTCCAATCAAAAGTTTTCCAGCAGTTGCAGGATAGCCGCGTCATGGCTCGAGGCGCTGTCTCCTTTGTGTTGCCGATACGCCCGCGTATATATATTTATATGTATATACCCCAACAGAGCAGCAGCAGCAGCCACCCTACACCCCCACAGTCTGCCGCCGCCGACGCCGCCACTACCGCTTCTACTGCTTCCTATATTTTATTGGATTTCATTCCAATACAAATTGTCTCCCTCCCTCCCTCTCTCTCTCTCTAGTCGAGCGCAAAGCACAATTGCTGCGCGAACATCGATGCCCCGGCTGAAGGAAAGCAAGGAAAGCCGAAAAACAAAAATAACAAACGCCTGTGTATAACAAACAGTTGCGAGTTGTGCCATCGCTGATGCCGTGCTGTATATGCTGGCAACTAGGTATTCATCGCAAAAGAGAGAGAGAGAGAGAGATACGTACGTACAACGGCGCGAAGGAATATTATAGTTATAAATAACGAATACATATTCGATTCGCAATCTAGATACGCAGCTATTTTTATATAAGTAACACGTACCGAATTCCGGCTCGATGGAGCCCTGTCCTACTTAAGAAAATGCGCGCGAGTCGATCGAGCTTTTAATAATATAATGACTTGTCAAAGCCCATTAAACATGCATGATTCTGCAGTGTGTATATATACACACATAAGCGTTAATAATATATAGGTACTTATAATATATATATAGGTGAAGAGCTGCAACCGAAGAAAGCGACTTTCCACAGCGGTGAATAATAATAGCCGTAATGTACAGTCGCGTTTGTATACTGTTAAAAATAAACGTAATTTTCATGCAGTTTTCTAGCAAAATTGATGTGCGTGTACATTAAATGTAATATAAAATACAATTTAATGTCAAATGCACATGAAATTTGAGGTAATTATCAGTAAATTTAATGTTTACAAGTAACTGAAATTTAATAAACGTTCACTAAATCAATTTAATGTACCTGCCTGAAATCAGCTTCCAGAGTACATTGCATTAATGTTAAGATAGTATTTTTAACAGTGATATAATGACATTCGCGGGAAATCGTGAAGGGCGCTTTATTTTGCATCAGAGAAAAGCATCATCAGAATGGGAGAACGCGGACTACTCGTTATATATTATATACGTACATACAAAGTATAAGACCTGCACAAGAGAGGAGCTAATAAATATCCCGCGCGAGCTCGAGGCGAATCGTAGGCGATCGGGAGGCCGAGATAGGATTAATTGTTGGCTTGATTGTCTACTAATAGGCCTCTTCCGTGCGCGCGGCCACCGTCAGCAGTAGCACAGCAGTGCGGGAGATCGGATTGCCGGCCGCCTATAAGTAGTCCCCCCCCCCACACACACACGCATATGTAAGCGCGACAAGTTTGAAAAATACTTGTTAACGCGACGAGGACGCTTAAGAAGCGCATCAAGTGATGGCTGTTAAAGCAGCGCACACACACATACATATAGGCGCGCTTATAGCTCTCGGGAGTGAAATCGTTAAACGAGGCGTCATCTCGATGCTCCGACAGATGATGCAGCGGGGGAGAGGCTGTACAGTACATATATATATATGTATACTACGTTGTCCAGTGATCCGTCGATCGATTGGCCGAAGGCGGCCGAGTAATTGGCAAAGCCCGTAGGGGGTGGGGTGGGGGTGTAGGTTAGAGGGGGGTGTGCGGCGACACCTATTAAAATCGGAATACATGGAGTAATAGCCGCGAAGCTATTAGCGGTGTCCCGAGGGCACTTCCCACACCCTCTATATATACGTGCACGCGCACGCGGGCAGCGAGCGAGAGAGAGAGAGATCCAGCCATCCGCAGAATGACTCGTCGACAGCTGAACCGCCAATTTTCCGATCGAAAATTCCACGCGCTCTATCTCGCGCGCGTATATATAAGAGAGCTGTATTTAGCGCTGATAAATAATCTTTCCGTTGCACGCGGCTCCGGTATACACACAGCACACTATATATTGTTTTTCATTTCCGCTCGATATATACTCTGCGCGCGGTGCGGCTGCTATCTTGTCGAGTCGATCTCTTTAGACTCTCTCGTGGAACCTTGGATATATATTGCATATATATACATATAGCTATACGGCGTTTCCCATCTCCACCGTCGTACAGTATAGAGTAGCCGGCGCGCATATAAATACTCATAATTAGCCGCATAGTGTATAGTGGCTCTGTATCGGCCGTAGCGATCGTCGGTTCATTTAAATAAAAACAGTGCATCAGCGGGCTGGACGTCGAGGATCGAATGCATCAGCTACTCTGCTGGAATATCGGGCTTATATTCGCGGGGGCCTAGATTCGATTAGAGTATTTTCTGCAGCGGCGCGGCGTTTAACAAGATATCTCATTTATTCGTCCGATACATATATGTGTATATGCAGAACGCTCCGAATATCAATAAACACACACACACACACACACACACACACACACACATATAGCTATACTACCATGTATACCAAAAGGAGATTAATTGCCGCGGGCAATTGAATTACGATTTTACAAAGGCAATCTGATTTGAAGAAGTAGAAAGAGAGGGACGTATATATACTGCACACTATGATGGTCGAGAGAGAATGTTGCATATACGTGTGTAGGGGGTTGGCGATCGATTTCCGTGGTCCACCGGTCGCGGCTCTCTCTCTCGTATGTAGAGACGCCGGCGGTAGCTAGTATACGTTACGAGGGAGAGAGCCAGCAGCAGCAGCAGCAGCAGCAGCAGCAGCAGCGGTGGTGGAAGAGGAGGAGAAGTAGGGGAGAGAGAGAGAGGAGGCTCAGGAATGGATCGCTGAATTTCTCGAATAATTAAGTTAGAGCTCGGTGAGCTAGGGGTGGCCGCTTACCTACCAACGCGGCCTCATACATTATGTACCGGCTGGTACATACGTGCGCGGCGTCGGCGTCGGCGGCGGCGGCGGAGTCGGTCGAGGCGATGCTGCTGCTGCAGTCCAGAGAGTGGCCTTCCCAACACTAACCCGCACCATTCCACCCCCTCAGCTAGCAGCAGCAGCAGCAGCAGCCTCTCGCTGAGCGTGCTACACTCGGTCGCATTGGATATATACTTAATGAAGCGTAAATAATTGAGTAATGTGCTCCAGGCCGTTCGATCGCGCGGCATTCCTATTGGTCAGAATTAATCTATTCCGACGCATTAGCGAGCAGCAGCCTCCTCGCCTCTCTACTACCAGCTATAGTCATATATATACGTATGCTCGTTCTCGTCGTCGACGTGTGTGTGTGTGTGTGTGTGCGCGTGCTGCTACATTGCGATACTTTCGCGAGCCTCTTTTGCCTGTCAGACAATATAAGCAAAAGTTGCCTTCTCAGACACACGAGGCATTGATCGTCACCGCCGCCTCCGCACGCGCTGCTCTCTTATGCACGACACTCTTTCGCGCGACGTTAACCTTTCGAGTGCAGCAGTGTTCGAGAGAGTGACAAACGCTCTTATTTCTTTCGCGCCTTTAGCTCGAGAGGCAGAGCTGCTACTGCGCCTCCAGACTTTTTCTCCAGTCATAATAAACTCATTACCAACTGCTGAATAATTCGATGCGATTTTCCCCTCCGACAAGTATATACATAAATGTGTATACGTGCAGTGAGGACGAGCGAGCGAGCGGCGAGAGTGGGAGAAAGAAAGAAAGTTAGCGCACTCGAAGTATATAGTTGGCCGTCCCACGGCGCACTTTCTTTGATGCCGGCGGAGCCTAGCACTTGGGGGGATGACGGCGGCGGCGGCGGCAGTGAGTTTCGGCGACCAGACCCCGGCTGCAGAGCACATCAAAGAGCGAAATACTTGAAGCCGAGATTCCAGCCCTACGTGTCATCCGCCCCTCCCGACTTATACACTGCACTCTACCTCTTGCAGCGCGTTCTCTCTCTCTCTCTCGCTTCTTTTTTAGATTTCTCCTTCTTCTTCTTCTTCTTCTCTCGCGCGCGCGCGCGAGCAAGCGAGAGCGGCCTACTGTACTCGTCTGCAGCTACTGCAGCGCAAGACAGCTCGCACCCCTCGCGATGACCTCCGTTGCTGCTGCTGCTGCTGCTTCTTTTGTTCCCTCTCGACCGGAATTCGGCGCTTGCAGACTGTACTTCGGAAGCCAGCTTTTCTCCCGGCCATTTAGCAGAATTGCAGTAGCTCGTTGTTACACTTATTATAAAACATCGAGAGAGGATGAGGATGAGCGGCGAATCGGCCGTGAAAATATTTGGCCAATCGCATATATCCGCGAGTTTATTATCGGCTTCTCTATGTGTATGTATCCTATATTTGCTCGTTTCTCTCTCTCTCTCGCTCTCTCGCGTATACAGTCGCGCTTTACAATGAAAGGCAGCTTAATATCAATATGCAAAGGTCTGCGCCGCCGACAAAACGTTTATCTTGCACTTGATTTCATTTCGATTTGCCGGACAAATTGCGCATTGGCCGGTCCACAAGCTAAGCAAAACTGCCGCTCTATGTGTATCCCCCCCCCCTACTGCTGCAGTAGCCAATATTGACTCGAATGCCGAACGGCCTTTTTTTTTGCTACCAGCGAAAATACAGCGCTAAAAAGCGCTTATTTTTTTTCCATTCGCGGCTGCTACGCTATACGCACAGATGGAAGAGAGAGAGAGAGAGAGAGAGAGAGAGAGAGAGACGCGTCTCGTATGTATGTACGCCGATAGCCCGATTAAAGATTAATGACGAATATCAACAAACGGCCAGCGGCCAATCAATAACAAGAGTAGCGCGCTTCATTACTCGAAATTAAAAAATCGTCCGCTCGCAGCAGCAGTCGGCAGCTGTATATATGGCGAACTTTAGTCTGTAATTAGAAATATCCACACATGTGCAGCCGGAAAAAATCGGTAAATATACCCCCACCTCCGTAAACTCGTTGATCGACGGCTTTTTTTCTACCTCGGCCCACGCGTTTTTTTTTCTCTCTCTCTCTCTCTTGTGTTTTTTTCCCGCTGTTTTTTGTTTAACTCGGACCACAGCAGCGCGCCTGTACAGAGCAGCGGCAGCAGCTCTCGCACGCGCGCGCATTATTTAACGTCCGTAATAACGAAGCGTGAATTATGGAATAACTGCTCTCCAAATGAAATTGACTTCTCCCTTATATATAGAGTGCGCACGCAAGGAAAGCTGCAATATTACCAGAGTATGTATATAGTGGCCGATAAACAAAAAAAAGAAAAAAAAAGAATGCATTATTATTACGTATTATAATGCACAAAGAATCGCGACGCGCTCTTCCGGAGCTTATATATTCGTTATGACTTATTAAAGCTTCCAGCCCGGTGCTGCAGACAAGACACACATAAAATGCATAGAAATGAAATTTCGCGGGCTTTTAATTGAATTTTTAAGGATTTACAGTGCAAGCAGCAGCAGCAGCAGCAGCGGCGGATTGTCATTTTTCATTGAGAGAGACGCTCTCGGGGGTTACCGGGGATATATATGTAGATATATAGCCATACGCGAACGCGCGCGCGATATTAAAATAGGATGGCGCACACGAAAATAATTACATTTAATAATTGGTTAAAATATCCGAAACGAAAATTAGTTCTGTAATACCGGCGCCGCCGCCGCGATAATTTTGTTTAATCGAAAGCGACACTTTGACGGCAAAGTTATTAGCTGCGATGCGCCGGCTCTCTCGCTGTATTATATATATACGTATATATACATATTGCTCAGATACACAGCCGTACAGCAGCAGCTGCAGCGCGATAATTTTTTCTCTTTATATATATAACCACTGTCCGATATGCAGCATTGATTTTAATAATAAATTATATAGCTATAGCCATGCGTATATATATACCCTTACTCGCTACTCTCTTCGGCTCGATATACCGTACTTTTAACAAGTATTTTTCGGGATAAAAAAAATACAGCCGTCGGCAAATAGAGAATAATAAAAATTAATTATACCGCGCGCGTATATATAGCAGAGCGCTCGCTTTTTCCCCTTCCCGGTATATAGCTCTCAGCATTTTATGCTGCAGTAATATTTACCTACGATAAAAGTTACACTGTTTTTTTTTTTTTTTGTTTTGCCTGCGCGCAATGGAAAATTCAAACTCTCGTCGGTGATGGCTCCTAAACGCCGTATTTTTCTTTTGCTCGTCCCGCGCGTGTAATGTATATGTATATACAACGAACATCAGGTCGAAACTGCGCGATGCATATGCATAATAGTTTAATAAAAAATTGCCTCGAAACGTAAAATCGAGAGCTGAGAGATAATATATATATATGTATATATCGACATCAGCTATAAAATAAATCCTCTTAAATTTTACCGCAGTTTGTAACTCGCGCTGATGCTCATCCCGCGTATTTAAATAATGAAGATAATTGCAATGACGTGCGCGCGTATAATGCTATAATATCGGAGGCGTAATTTGCAGTTAACAAATTGAAGCAAGAGAGTACAGAGAGAGGGAGTCAGTACCGGGTGATTTGCGGCTGGAAATGCGCGGAGAAAGATCATTTCTGTTAATAATCGTGCTTGCGAGCGGAATACTACCCTGTATATATATATGTATATGTATAAACTGGGATGGGATGTGTGTTGTCTCTCTCTCTCTCTCTCACTCGTGGCGTTTAACGCGCGGGATCCAACAAAAGCCGCTCGCGCGCGTGGCTGATGTCGGCGCTCGTTCACGATCTCGTTTTTAGCCGGCGCGCTCTGCTGCAAGGTGCAAATACTGATTCGAGCCACAGAAAATGCAGCTTCACTGTCGGTTAATTGGCAGATGACACGCTTTTGTACAGCCTCTCTGATAATTCAATTTTCAACGCCGCGGTCAAAAAACTATCTAGACTTATATAATGTAGAGGCCGAGTTAACGAGCTTTTAATTATATACGCATCAGCAGTATAAGCTCGACTTGATATCAATTGAACCTCGGGGCCGCGCGCATACAGCGGTGGCGGCTAGCCCATCAATGTTGCATCCCTTTCTCTCACACACACACACACACACACGCGCGCGTCTATATATAAATGAGCAACTGCTTTATATATAAGAAATATTTAGGGCCGCGCGGGATGCAGTCATGCTCCAGTGACCTGTGCACGTGTGTGCTACTGATGATCAATATAGCAGCATCTCATCCTTAAACATTAATTAATCTCTTGAGAGAGAGAGAGAGAAGAGCGATTAAAATAAGAATATATTTCCGTCGACGACGACGAGTGTGATCCAGCCGCGGTATGTATGTAGCTGAAAACAAATATCATAATAACGCGTGTGGATATACGTTATAGGTGTGCGTATACATATATATATATATATATAGTCGCGTGCGCGGGGGTATAAATTTGAAAGAAAATTCGCGCGGCGTAACAATTTGTTGTCGCTGGTGCGCGAGCGAGCGAGCGGCCGGAGCGAAATAACGGTCAGTGTTTTGCAGTAATATTTCACCGGAGCAGTTGGTATTAATTCGTAATATGTTAGCGTGCAAACTATAGCTGAGAGTCCCCGAAAGCTTACGGCTGGAGCCACAATTCCCCTCGGCCCGTTCCAACGGCGGCGGCGGCGGTGGTGGACGTTTCCACCTCCTGCCTCTCTCTCTCTCTCTCGCTCGCTCGCTTTGCTCTTAATATATGGTCCGGTATTATTGCAATGCAATGGACAGAATACTGTCAAAATTTATCGGCACTCGTTTTTCATGGGGCCGCGTCAAATGACTGAACGATTAAAGCGAGCCCGAGAATTAGCTGGAATTTTCATTGGACGCCAAGCCCGAGCGTGCGACGGCATGATTAAAATTGCCACGTATACACATACACACACGCGCGCGCGTGCGTTGCAAACAAGCCGATTTCCGAGTCATTAATTTCTAATCGGTCGGTCGCGAAAAACAAATTTCCCGGCCATCAAAATCTACTTTGCCAATTACGCGCTGCTTATATTATATAAACAAGCTCAATATAATCTTACGTAGAGTGATCTGCTCACTCTGAAATTTTTAACCATTGCGTGGGGTGTGTGGGAGTTGATAACATTGTTTTTCTATGCTTGCAGTGAAAAACCTGAATTAACAATTAATTTCATATATTATCAACAAGTACACTAATTAGAACTTTGCGCATTTTCTTGTCGGTATATATGCGATAGTTTCGGTGAGGGGCTGTTGTTATAACACGGAGCTTTCTGACATTTTAGTTTAAGATTGCACAAAATGATCAGCCTTCCGAATATCGCGCTTGTATGCATGTATACGAAATATACCGTCTGCTTGTACAATTAATTTACAATGGAATGCACATAAGGAGGTATTTTCAAAATGTGTGTACTATAATTGGTCCTTTGTGCAGTTCCATGTGCAGGTAACATCGTGAGGGAGCGTTGTGTGAGATATATTCGTTTTGGATTGTACAATAGAGGAGAGATTACATGAAATGACAACTATTCAATAAAAAGTTCCGTATCTACAGGTTCGGTAAACCAAAACCCACAAGATAACGAATAAAAAGAGTTTATGTATATATCACAAAAATAGGCTTGTACACTCGATCTTCTTACAAGAATAATTGAGTCGTGGATTTGGTTAAAACCATGAAAAATGATAGCTTGATGGTTGTAAAAAACAGAGGTCATATATTTCAGGGGTTGTTCTAGGCCCTGTCAAACGAGATATTAACCATCTGCGTATACATTTAATATATATTTCTATTCTGCATGTAAATAAGGGAAATTTTAATCTAAGTCTAGAAACTTTTACTTATTAGAGGGAGGAATATATTACTTGGTGTATTTCAATCACAAAACGGACACCTGAATGTTCTACAGCAAAATTAATTATTTTCGACTTCTAGAACGTTCGTCCCAACTATAATTATATACAAAACGAGCACCTCAACTGAAACCTCAATAAACTACTTGTATACAAAATTACCTTATTGCTTAATGTATACGGAATTGACTATATTTCGAAATTCGCGATTAAGGAGGTTTGGCAGTTTCACAAAAACGTAAAGAATAAAGTATAAAGCTAAGAAAGTACGTATTATCTCGAGAGTATTCGAAGTCTTGCCGATCCTTTTTCGTTTGCATTTGATAAAAGTAGTAACATGTAGTTTGAGAACATCATAAATATATTGTGATATCTCTACATATTGGTTCATAATATATAAGTATGGTGAAATTCGATTTGCAAATACTGAACTTTTGCGTGCAGCGACGTTTTAGTTAGTTATGACATATAATTTCATTTTTCAGTTCCACGTAAGAGAGCACTCGACTCTATCGTGTGTTTTCGTTTATTTCCATCGTATATACACACACACACATACACATGTAATGTGTGTCGTCGTCGTCGATGCGCAAGACACGAGCCTCCGCAGAGTGGCCTAGAGAGAAGAGAGTCGAGTTTGCAAAGTTGCGAGACATTCGGCAGTGGTGGCACTTGCGGAGCTGCTAATTATCAACCTGACGACGACGAGGACACGAGTCCCGCTGTGTGTAAAAAAAAAAAAAAAAAACGCTCGAATGCACAGCGCAAGTAGATTGATGCTCTCTTGAAAGAGCGAGCAGCCGCAGTAGTAGTATTAGTAGTGGTAAAAAAAAGTCTACAGCAGAGAGCGGCCGCTCTAAATTACGCTCGATATTAAGATCTCGCGATTGCGAAATGGTATGCAAAGCAATTCCGGCCGGGCCGCCGCCGCTTCTCGTCCGCCCCATAAATCCGCGCTGTCTCGAGGTGAAAAGCCAGAAGAGGTATATGGGGGCTACATACGCGCGAGTGGCTCTCTGTATGCAGTATATACATATAGGTGTATATATATATTACGGCATGCACTTTTTGGAGATCCAGAGAGCAATGCAGGAGCCGGGCCCGCGCGCGCGCGTCTTTGTTGCCGCTATTATTAGCCGCGGAGACAATGATTGAGCCTCGACAATGGATCTGTCTCATTAAGAAGTTGTAATGGAAAGGCTGCTTCGGTATATGCTGCGTGTGTATGTTTACTCTATAGATGTCTCTCTGATCGCAAGCTCTATATCGCGCGCAAGATAGCACAGCAACTCGCTGGCGGTCTCCTTATGTATAGGTAGAATCGGTGGTACACAGCAGCAGTGGCAATGCCGATAGCGATAGCGCGAGGGGTGAGAGCATCGCGAGCAAAGCACACGAGGGGGGGCCAACATGCATAACGAATGCTACCCGTGCGCGCATCCGACGGAACTTGAGCTTCTATCTTGCATTATGTTCGCGCCATTGAAACGAGCGAACAATGAGGCTGCGCGCGCGCGCGTTTTGTCCCGCGACGATACACGTGTTTACTACTCTTATATACAGCAGCAGTGGCAGCAGCACTCTTATACCCATTTCTATACTCTCTCGCAAGAGGAGCATCACAGTGGCATTGTTGCAGAGCCGGAGCTTTTCAGTCTGTACATATATCTTGTCTCTCGTACACGCACCTATATACGTATACACGATGCAAATGTACAGATACACGCGCAGAGACGAAAACAAAAAAAAAGAGGGAGAGAGTGTGTGTAGGTACACAGGGAGGCACGCTGCATCGGTTAGAAATCGATTTGGCCCAGGAAATTTGCCATTAACGAGCAGGCAAACGTGGTAAAAGCCGTGTGCGGCCGGTGGTTTTTCGCGCGGCCGCAATCATCTCTCGCGGTTTTTCGCGTTTGCTCACGTGCTGCTGCTGCTGCTGCTGCTACCGCTGCCGAGGCAGCAGGGCAGCATCAGGAGTGGGGGAGCGCGCGAAAAGCCGAGCTTTTCGGCGGTTAGCGGGCGGTCTGCCGTGCGGCCGGCGGCGGTGGCACCCACTGGCACGTGCTAAAATTGCCCGGCAATTGCCCAGAAATGAAATACTCTCGCGCAACTTGAGCCCGAGCCCGAGTGAATTTTCACGCGCTATTATTATTATTATTGTTATTATTATTATTATCTCACCGCACTCTCTCTCTCTCTCCCTCATCCACGACACTCACCTGAAACAGAGACAAGAGGAAGAATCGTTATTATCATATCCCGTATGTATAAATGTTATCGATACGCGAGAGAACAGTACAGGTCTTTTTTAATGAAAACGCAAATACTCGAGTGATAAGAGAGACGCATAATGATGGATGGGATGTGTGTACGAGAGACGCGCATAGTTACGTGTATTTATATATACAACACATCGCAGGAGGTGGTGTGCACAGGGAGAGAGGGAGAAGCGTAAACGACGGCGCAAAGCGGCTGCACGTCGCGTTAATTGCGCGATAAAAATCACAACACGCCACGGGCGCTGGCTGCCGCTCGTAAAATGAAAAATACCGCACACGAGCGCTCGTCGGCTCGTTCGCGCACCAGCAGCAGTCATATGTATATACATATATACTGCATCGCTCGCACGCGCCCAAGAGATTGTGTTAATTATCAATTAATTAATTAGCCAAACACACGCGCGAGCGCTTTGTACGCATGTCGTCGTCATCTCGCGTTATATATATATATACAGCGTATCAGTAGCCACTCGTGCGCTCTTCCGTGTTCGAGAGAGCCGATCGAGTGTGTAGTACGTCAGCTATTTGTCAAATGAACTTTTCAGGCGCCAAGAGCGCGCGAGAGAGAGAGTATATAGATATACAGGAGGAGGAGGAGGGCCGACAAGCGCGAGCGAGACATTTTACGAGGTACGAGTCGCGACATAAACTTTACGCTGTTTATGAATATTTATATTAATCTACATTTTATGCCGGCGAGTGATGAAAGCAGCGGCGGCGGCGGCCAAGGAAGGAAATTTCATGCGCTTCAATAAAACTTTACTGCGCTATACTGCGCGCGCGTGATGCTCTACTCGCGCCTTGTGTAACGATCTCGGACTGATTATATTTCTATTTTTCATCTCGCGCTTTCAACTGCGAGTGAGAGAGAAACAGATCCATCTAAGAGGGTTGATTTTTCACGGAGCTGGAGGATGAGAGAGAGAGCGGGCGTCCGAGAGAGAGAGAGAGGGCAAGTGGAGTCGGGATCGATACGCGTGTTGCTGCACTCGTTGTGGGGGGATGGATAGATAGACGGATAGATGGATGGATGTATATGCGCGTGTGAGAGCGAGAGAGCAATAGACGAAGGCTCCGCCAATGGCTATTATCTCTCACACGTGCAGTGCGGTGCATATACAGCGGCGGCACAGCGCGGGAGAGAAAGCTGGAGCGTGCTGATTTTCGCATAGAGAAGTAGGAACGAGAGAGAGAGAGAGAGAGAGAGAGAGAGAGAGAGGGGGAGGGGGAGGGGGAGGCAGCGCGTATAACTAGGCGGCCATCTTGGATATTAGCCAAGCAGAACAATAGTATAGACAATAGTAGGTGAGCCGGTGAGCAGTGTTTGGTGTGCGCGCTCATCCCGAGAGGGGAGAATCTCCCTACTACGCTCCGGCTATGCAACCCACCTCTCACTCTAGCCGCTATCTCTATGTAGCCTCGTACACTTGTCAATGCGCGTACACGGCTCTCTCGCTCTTTTCCGCACACTCGATTCCGCCTTGGCAGCTCCTGCGGCGAGAGCGAGGGTGTGGTTTGATTAATGACCCGCTCTCTCACTCTCGATCGAAAGAAGCGCCAGATATAATTTTTTCGAGCGCAGTGTGTATATATATATATTTAAATAGCGAAGAGCGAGGGAGAGAGAAAAAACGAACGCTACTGCGTAATAAACTGTCTGGACGAGATATATATATTATGCAGTGGAACGCCGCGCGCAAACCCAGAGCTTGCGCGCATATTGAGTTATACTGCATTTAAAAAACAGTTCAGTATTTGTGCATATGTGTGTGTGTGTGTACTTTTTGTGCTTGTACAAATAAAAATCTGCCGCCGCCGCTGCTACTACTGCTCAAATAAACTGCGCAATTGTTATATAAAATGCATCGTTTTTTAAAAATATTAGCACGAAATATACGCGCGCGCAAATATTGCATGCCGGGGAAAAATAAACAGGGATTGGTTTTAAAAATTAAAGGCCGGCGCTTTTTCAAATTTGCATATTTATGCTGCATAAAAAAGAGCGCGTCCGCCGGCTATTGTTTGTTTATATATATACGAGCATGCTTAAATTAAAAAAAAAAAGAAAAAAATGGCCGAGCGAGCTTGCAAAGTACCGCTACTTGAAGCCGCTCTCTCTCTCTCGAGAGAGAGAGGGAGAGAAAGAGGTAATACGCGAGAGCGTATAGGCCTAATCCGTTTTCGGCTGCTCTGCAGCGCGGGCGCTCGCGTAAAGCAATCGACGCGAGCACGCGGATAAACGGATAGTTACACGGAAGTATAGAGCTCGATTCACCGCGGAGCAATCGGATTAGCTGCTCTCCTCCCTTCCTCTCTCTATACGTACACACACATGCCCACTAGTTTCTTTCGAGAGGATTTAATCTGTGTGTGTGTGCGTGTATAGCCAGTTTTTCGCGCAAGATGTGTGTCTTTATAGCGACAAGAGCAGCTTTGATTTTTGATTAGCCGCGAGAGCCGTATATCTCAGAGCGCGCGCGCGAAGCTTTTCTTATAATCGGCAAGAAGCACGGCGTCTTGCATATAAATAAGAATTTATAGGCGATGAAAAATGCGCTGCTATATATAAGACGGCGGCGCTATGGAACGGGAAGCGGGGTAAAGAGAAAAGAGTTGTGCAAAACTTGCGGGGCTCGCCTACTTTCTAGCCGACGCCGCCTCGCTTCTCTCGGCTTTTTCACTTTCGTCTCCTTCTATCTATATATATCTATGCCTTATAACACGGCGGCCGCCCAGGCCAACGTAAATTTACGGGCAGGGAGGGGGGGGGAGAGTAAAAGTTTTGCGCGAAAAGCGAAAACTCTCGCTAATGGCTGTTTTTCTTGGCAGGAATACTTTAAAAAGGTG
Source organism: Cecidostiba fungosa (assembly GCA_900474305.1). Classification (NCBI taxonomy): domain Eukaryota; kingdom Metazoa; phylum Arthropoda; class Insecta; order Hymenoptera; family Pteromalidae; genus Cecidostiba; species Cecidostiba fungosa. The sequence continues at coordinate 21,369 of UCOJ01000786.1, read as the reverse complement.
AAATAAAAATGAAAAAAGTTTTTCCTCCGCCTGCTTCTCCACGACGTCGGCAGCAGCAGCGGCGGCTCCCTTCTAGAGAACGAGCTAGTTAGCCTTCTCTTTCTCGGCGCGCTGCTTTTCATCAACTAAACACAGAGAGAAAAGAGCGACGAGCTACAATAAAATTTCAACCGCGGCAATTTGTTTGCATACTCGGCTACTACTACACGTCGTGTGTCTCCTCTTTTCGGACGTATTTTTTTTTTATCCCCGAGAAATCCCTTGTCTAAATAAAGATTCGCTCCCGCGAGAGTCTCGCGATGTTTGCAGATCGCATTAAGAACTGAAAAGACGAGATGAAATACGACGGTGCTGCTGCTGCTGCTGCTTATCGATCTTTTTCTTTATTCCTTCCTTTCTCTCGCTCTTTGATGCCGCGCTGCACAACGCGGCAGCTAAACGTTCGGAAGCCCGTTAAATATAAATAAAGCCCGGCGCTAAAATAAGAAAAAAACGAGAGAGTATAATATAATAGGGAGTCCCCGCGGCTTCCGAGAGCGCTGCTGATAGAGGCATAATGTAGTCGGCGAAAGAAAAACTAGTCTACACACGGGAGAGCTCGCGGCGACTTGATGTATGCACATAAAATGCGCATATTAATCAGGCAAATGCATTTCTTGTTACATTAGCGCATGTTTTTATAATCAGGAGAATGGTTAATAATTTCGCGGATGGATCGAGGTCGATATATAGACGCCGGGAGAGAGAGAGAGAGAGAAGGCGGAGAAAGAGCTTGCATGTGCGGGGGGGACGGGGGAGAGGGAAAAAGAAAGGCTTGTGTATGTGTGCGTAGCGTCGATGCGGCTTAAGGCCTATGCTCGGCCCGAGAGCTTAACGCGAGAGATGTGCGCGGGGGTGGCTGACATGAGCAGCAGCAGCAGCAGCAGCAACACACAGCCCTTTGTCTATGTCTTAGGGCTTACATATAATTCCGTGTTTGCGGAAAGGATTGCCGCATGGTCCAAGTGTGCCCTGCGATTTTTAATATGTCCTACGTACCAGCACTAAGCTGAAACTCGCTGCTGCTGCTGCTGCTGCTGCTGCTGCGACACTCGAAGAGCCTCATACGAGCGATTTCGCGTGTGGCGCAAAGTCCTATCGAGAAGCGTGATTAAAAATTCCTCCTCTTAAAAAGCCGCTGCTGATGAGTGTATAGTCGAGACGATGTATTGCGCTAAGCAGCTATAAGCGTGGGTCACTATGTGTACCTACTCTGCATCCCCCGTTTTTTTCTTTTTTTTTTGCGCAATCAAAACCGGCCTCTTATACTTCTTGTAATACCTCCTTCTTTATAATACATCGTCATTATTATTCCAAGTATTTTTAATTTCCTCGTTACTACGCTACTGCCGCTGGGCGCTTCTTGAAAAATGTTCATTGCCGAGAGAGAGAGAGCCGTTTATTTTACCTACTTAGTTAAATGAAAAGTTTTATAATGAAAAAACTCATAACCCACCCCCGCGCCCGCGCGCGAAACTTTGGAATATAAATATTGATTAAAAAAGTAAGGATATAAAAGTTGGCCAGTGTATATTTGAATATACTAGAGTTTTTCGCGCGCACTAGTATTGTATATATACGTATTCTAACTCTCGCGGAAAATTTTTATTAATTTCAACTTTCGCATAGAGAGAATATTTATGTCATATCCATTATCATCACGTTAAATAACACATATATATCTAACGTGTATGCGCAGTAGGTGATGATGAAATGCAAAGACGCGACGAGATGCATGCGTCGCCCCCGCTGCGGATATTAGACACCATATTTATAAATTTGGCTCCTTGGCCGGCGGCGCGCGGCCTTAAACTTTAACTCTGATATATTTTCCGCCGGTACCAGGGGAGAGAGGGACAGAGAGAGAGATGCGACGAGGAGCAAGAGCCGTTATAAATTATAAGGCATTAAGGGTAGAGCAGAGCAGCGCCGCGCCGCTTTCGCGGATGTGTGCAAGGGATGATTACGCCTAATGGTGAGATATTACCGTAGCGGCATTACTCGAACACGAACGGCCTCGTGTTCTAATCTTTCGACAGCGTTTGCTACTTTTCCTGCGCGCTATACTCTCGCGGCTTGTCTGCCTCTGTGCATAAAGAAGCAGTACGCAAAAAAAAATCAACAAACAAACAAGCAAACAAGGCTATAATACTAAAAAGACACTGCGCGGTGGCTTGTGTGTTTCACCGAAAAATCCTTGCTCGCTCGCGTTAACAAGCTGCGCGACGGATGATAAATAACTGTGGGGTATTGTTGTAGCTTTTTTTTTTCCACAATGGCTTTTACGACGGGATAAAACATTAAGAAACAAGGTTTCATGCGATTCGTCGATATTAAAGCAGGGGCGCAGCGCGCGTGGTATATACCATATATATATAAATTGTGATATAATAAAAAGTGGGCTATCTGAGGGTGTGCCCCACGGCGTTTCTCAATTTTTAGCAATTTTGCAATTTTCGAGGCGTGTTGTTACAGTCGGTATAGGCGCTGCTCGCCGCGATATATACATATACCTATACAGAGTATTATGAATGCCGCACCCTAATACACGGAGGGGTTGCTCGCGCGCGCGCGAGCGAGCTTGTTAACTCCGTTAGGTAATATCTATTTCCTTTGGCCGTCATTTTTCTCAGCTACATATATATGTGTGTGTGTGTGTGTCCGCGTTTTCTCTCTCTCTCTCTTACTTTTCATAAAACATGAGCTGGGATTCGTGGGCGCGGCCCGACAATGCATTAGGCATACACGTGTACGCAGCTCGCTCTCGGATAGTCAATAACGGGTTCTCGCGGGCAAAGGCAGCAGTAGCAGCAGCAGCAGCAGCAGGCGGGTGCGGGCGCGTAACCCCTTGTACTGGCGTATACGCGATAAATCAACTCTCCTCCGGCGCTCGCCTTCCTCCCCGCGCCCCGACGACTCCGAACGTTGCTGGCTCGTATATATGTATGTATATATCTGTGCACACACGTATATGCTTCTCTCCCGCTCTCTCGATTCGTCAATCATAAACCTTAATCGTCCCGCGAGGCCTGGCGCTCTCCCTCTCTTTCTTTCTTTTTTTCGAATCGTCTCGATTTATTCTCGAGCTCTCTCTCTCTCTCTCTCTTTTATACTCGTGGCCGAGAGGAACTTTGCTAATTAAATGGCGTCGCGCTATACTGCCGAGAGTGAGAGAGAGAGAGAGCTTGCGTCAGCGCTACGAATAAACCACCGTTGATTACAGTTTCGAATTTCACTTTCCTCCCACCACCAGCACCAGCACACCACTGCACGTCTATATGCTACTCCCTATTTTCTATACATATACATGTATATATGCAGAAAGAGCTTATTTATGGGCCGAGAGAGAAAGCCAGCAAAGTAGTATTAGTTGTTCTGATATGGATCACAATAACATCGACCATTTTGTAAATCAGTTCCGCCATTTTGTCTTCATAAATCAGGCGCAGCCCGAGAGAGTGGAGAAAAAAAAAGAATAAAAGAGTTGTGCGCAGCAGTATAGGTACACGCGGCACAGCTCGTCAGGGTGTGGATGTTTGAAGAAGTGGAGGGAAATAAAGAGCGAGAGCGCTGATTATAATTAACGCGAGCCGAATTAATAGAGCCGACACGCGAATCCACACGAGCTGCTCTCTTTTTCCTTGGGCGCGTCTCTTATACACCTGATGGTATATATAGCTATCATACACATGTATATACAGCTACTGCTGCTGCTGCTGTGTTTGTGTGGCTGCCGAATCACGCGATGAGGAATCAAAAGTGACTTTATACACGTCTGTCTCTCGAAACAACAATGAGGCTTTTCATTTTTCATAGGCCTGTATGACAGTAGGTATATATATAAGAGCTTAATAGTGTATATGTGTGTGTGTGTGTGCTACATAATTAACTTGTTCGAGGGAGTTATACCGAAGGAGTAACGTTGCTGCGAGCTGCTGCCGCTGATCAGTCGGAGTAAATACAACTAGAGAAATTAGTGCAATACGGAGAGAGAGAGAGAGAGAGAGAGAGACGAAGCGAGTTCTGTAACAACATACGGGCGCGAGACGAACAAACTTCAAAGTTGGATTACCTACTTGGCTTAATTCAATCAGCCGCTGCTTAGTGTGTTGTCCTTCCTTCCTCCCCCCCCCTCTCTCTCATTCGATCTAAATAAGCCTATACACTACTTTTATCATTACTCTTTCTTGTCGCAAAATCGAGCACTCTCTCTCTCTCTCTCTTCTCTTTTAATACAGCAGCAGCGCACGCAGGAGGAGGAAAATCAAGGGGTGAGCATAAAACCATTATGTAATTACGTCTAGTCTGGCCGAGCGACTATATGGAGTGAGCGGCGGAAAGAGGCGCAGTACCTACGTAGAGAGAGAGAGCGAAAGAGCGAAGAGAGTGGGAGAGAGAGAGAGAGGTGAGTTGACTTGAATTTGATTTCAGAGAAAAGGGTTGATAGCGAGCGAGCGCGGCGGGGCTACGATCGCGTGATCTGAACCACCCTTTCGCTGCTGCTGCTGCACCAGCAGCATGCACTAGCTTTTATATATATATACACGTATGTATGTATGTATGTATCCACCACGTTATATGTTTTATACACAGCGTATATATACGGACGGCTGCCAATATAGAGCCGAAAGTTCGGGGAAGGAAGGAAGGAAGGAAGGAAGGAAGGCCCGTGCGAATCAAGCTGTAATGAGTGCGCACGAGCCGCCACTTGCACGTCAAGCAACTTTCTATTCCTGAAAATTATACTCGCGCACACTGCAAGGCCTATCGACTCTCCTACAGCCCCCTCCCCCAAAATCTCATAATGTCTACGTTATCATTATTATATGTAGATATATAATGCAACAATTGTTAATAAGCAACATCGTCGCAAGAGTCGTATACATAATAGTATCGGAAGTTAAGGGGGGTATATACGTACTAGACTAGTTTGTCCGAAGGTCACTCGCGAGAGTCGCGAGAGCTTGTGTGATGCGCTATAATTGAAGGTTGAAAATTGAGGCGGCGGCAGCTAGGACGACGTACTATATACACGAGTAAGAGAGAAAGCGAGAAGAAGCATTGTCCAAAGTGCCAAAGTTAGGGAGTTATTGGCGAGCTGGTTACCACCGCGCGCGCACGCGAGAGTAGCTAGCCCAACTTTCCAGTTAATTTGCGTCCCTTTTCTCGGCCAGTTATTCCGCGCGCTCGCTTTCAGCGAGACTGCACACACACGCGCGCGCGCGCGCGCGCGAGACAGAGCGAGAGTAGAAAAGGGATAAAAAGAAAAGCGCCGTGTCGATTGCGCGAAGAGCGGATCACGCGCTGTGTACGCGAAAAAAAAGAGGAGGAGGAGAACGCGAGAGAAAGCGTAGGGGGTCGAGAACGCGCACAAACGGCCGCATATATATGTATATATATATATGCGCGAGCACTGCTGGCATTTTGTAAATTAAATTTTAAATATTAAAAATAGCCGGGCCGCCGACGCCGTGCACTTTTCCAGTATATCGTTTTATCATATATAGCCAGGGCCACTAACGAGCCTCCGCGCGCGCATGTATATATATATATTCGAGCCAATTCGAAGCTTGCCTGCCTGCCCCCCTCGCTTTTCTCGGGGGCGCAGGCAGCGGTGACCCCGGCACCGCACACAGCCCACTTTACTCATTCGTCAATAATAATTTTATTCGAGGGTGAAAAATTGGAATTTTTTTCCGAGAGCTTTTCCCGCTGCCGCTCTGCGGGTATATGTATATATACCTATATACCGAGTCGAGGGCCTATGCGCCGCCCTTTGATCCTCGCTTCCCCCCTTTTTTTCAACGCTGCACCTATACGCGCGGCGGAGGTTCTACCAGTCCTATAAAACAGATCAGAAAGCTGCGATATATCTCTCTCTCTCTCTCTCTCCACTGTTACTGACCTATCGAGATATATAGATATATATAGGTATAAACGGGGGGCAGCAAACTCCTTGCGCGCATCTTTTCCTGCAACAATCCACTTGATGTAAATTGAATTTTTTACGCGCCCCAGAACAATAAAGGCGCTCCAGTTGCGGATTTATCGATACACCTTATAGTCGCAATAAAATATTCTCACATGCTTTATTCCGCGACTTTGAATTAATATATAGCTATAGGTCAGCCGGACGAGCGATGATGAGCGAGAGATATAGATGATAGACGCGAAGTAAAGGAGAAAAAGTCAAAGTCGCGGACGACCTTTGACCGTCGCGCAGCTGGAATGACGACAAATAAAATATATTTTAAGATTTCCCAGTGGATTTGCGCGCAGCCTGAATAGTTAACGAGGCCAAGCGAGCAGATAGAAGCGAGCGAGGCGAGGCAAGTTGGCTATATAGAAGCGGCGGCGGCGGCGGTAGCGGCCCAGGCTCTCTCTCTCTCACTCTGCACGGACGCTTTAAATATTAAAAAGTTAAAACCATTTCGCGGCCACTGAAATATTGAGCATCCAAAGAATTGCGTCCATTCGTTATTAATGCCACACAAGAGACTGGCAGCAGCAGCAGCTGCTGCTGCTACGGTCATCTTTCCTCTCATCCGAGAACGGTATTATATTATTCATATAATATATACATATCGTAAAGCGCTTATACATGTGTAGGCTTGATTAGAAATTCGTATACGAGACTTGAGAAGAGAGAGAGAGAGAGAGAGAGAGAGAAGCATATACATGAAAATCGATGCGAGTATAGGATGCAAGTGCACGCATGTATGTGCGCGCGGGGCAGGAGGAGAGGGAACTGCACATAATAAACATCGATATATTCGCGTGTGGATGTTCGCGTTTCGTGTTTGGCTATATAAGCGAAGTAACGTCGAGGGCCGCGGGCCTGGCAGCATAACTCAGAATTGCCCGCCGCACATTGAGGAACGGCGGCAGCGGCGGCGAGTAGAGAGAGAGAGAAAGGAGAGGTAGGAGAGAGGGGCAGGGAGAATTGACAACATAGCACTAACATTGTATGCGCTCGCGTTATGTATTTATGTAAATGCATCCAGCGTTGCTGCTGCTGCTGCTGCTCCCCCGACTGACTTTGCTGCTGCTAGCCTGGCTGGCCAACCCCTCACGCCGCCGCCGCCGCCGCCGCCGCCGGTCTACGGCGTGCTTCGCTTCCTCCATTGCATGCACGACTCGACTAACAGCAGTAGTAGCAACGGCGTTAGGGGAAGAAGGAGAGAGAGAGAGAGAAGCCACCCCCGAGCTTCGACTTCCGTTATTATGCGCGCGTGTGCTCTCTCTCTCTCTCTCTACTACGTATACTACCTGTCGATCTCCGGACTTATGTATACCTTCGTTACCCCCTTCCATTATACGCACAGACACACACACACACTATACCTCGCGAGAGCGAGCCTGCACATACACACCTGATTACTGCTCCAATTTTCCGGAGAAACGCACACTCCTCCCAGGAAAAATAATCTCTCTCTCACTCTCTTTCTCATTTTTATAATTACATATACATGCATATTCTAACGGGGCGAGCAAATGACCCAGCGGCAACGTCAAATTATACGAAAATCCTGGTGCTCTGCTCCTGATTAAAAATCTCTCTCTCTCGCATCGCATTGCTTTATTTGCCCAAGCGTTATTATTGTTGTAAAAAATAATAACGAATTAACAACCAGAAAACAATTGGGCCGCGGGCAATATCAATCAGCGATGGCCAACAACGCATTTGCCCGATTGCACGCGCGGCTGCATGAAAAGCTGTGAAGACGCAGAGTGGCATTATAACAACTGCAGGCGTCGGGCTGCGGCCAAGAGGGAGTAGACACCACCACCACCACCAGTAGCAACAGCGGCAGCAGCACCGCCGTGCATATATATAGCTCTCTCTCTCTCGCGCTCGTACACCGATCACATTAATCAGAGGTTATTGCGTGCATTCCTAATCATCCGAGCTCCCTGACTATTCCCAGATTCTGATTGGTGCATTACTCGGCATTTCCGGTATGATTCTACATTCCAATTGGCCGGGCAGCGGCGGCGGCGGCGGCGGCTAGTACTGTACACTACTGTACTCGGCTCGTTTCAATCGAATTCACCGCGCCGCCGTCGCCCCTCTCTCTCTCTCTCTCACTCTCTGTGTCCTCTCGTAAATGCCTCGATGGTTTCGCGTCAGCATCAAATTAAAAGACGCGAGATCGGTGAAAAGGGAAGAGTAAGAGTATACACACATACCGGTGTCCTCTTCCTATATACTCCCATTGCGCGCGCTTGCGAATTAGCGGATCGAAAGTAATTTCGATTTCTCGCTCGCTACTTCGATTCGCGGCTGCACAGCGCTCTCTCTCTCTCTCTCTCGCGCGCGCGCGATAATTACCAAGTAATTAACAATCCATTTTCAATTTGCCTCTCGCGGAAAATAGCAAATTCGTAATATCCTACAATATTGCCACCACTGCCGCCGCCGCCGCCGCCTCCGATGGGAGAGCTTATATTTCTCTCTTCCTACAACCCCCCCCCCCCGGCCCCTTTCCTCTCTCTCTTCGTGATGTAGTAGCGGCAAAAGTTCGTCCCCGTTGCCGCCGCGCGGCGCGCATTTTCAAATTTCCTATTTGTAAATAAGCAATCAGCAGCAGCGAGCGGCCGCGCGGTGATTGCCGGCAAAGTTCAGCTCTCTCGAAGCTCTGGACGAGAGAGAGAGAAAGGTGAGACAATTAATCATTTCAATTAACAGACAATTCAATCGGAACGACGACCGACAGAAGAATATTGGAAGCGGGACGCTGGCGGAAACTCGCACTTTGCTACTCTCCTCTCTCCTCCTGCTTCGTCGTCGTCGACCCTCAATCGCCTTTGCTCTCTCACTCTCGAGTCTAATTACAAAAAAATGCCGCTTATATGTAGCCCGAGAGTGAGAGAGAGAGAGAGACGGGACTCTTAACGAGGTTATAGCGCGCAAAGTCAGATTGAGAAAACTCCGAGAGAGAGAGAGAGAGAGTGCGGGAGAGGAGAGAACGACGAGGCTGCGGATAAAAATTATAAACCGCGATGCAGAAACGAGATAATATAATATTATAGCTGCAGGACCGCCACCGCCGCCGTCGTCGTTGGAAGCCGGTAAAGAGGTTAGCGCCACAATGAGCGCTACTCGCGCAAAGCCGCTCTTTCATTTCGATTTTCATCTCTACAGAGAAACGTACAGCTGGCTTATACTACTCTCGATAACCTGCGCTTGATTTACACCGTTTTTTTCTCTTGCTCTCTCTCTCTCTCTCTCGAATTACACTCGAGTTTTTAATTATTATTCTCGCTCCATCCAAGCTCTTAACGAGAGCCAACTGATGACCTTTTTCGATAGCATACATACAGCATCGAGATGTCTCTCTCTCGCCATTTTGTCGGAGCTAGGCCTACTAGTCTCATCGTCACGGGGGGTGTGCAGCCGTAAAAGATTGGGGAGGAACGAAACTCGAAGACGATCGAGAGAATTGCACGCACAGTAGGGGGGCTGAAGCCCACTAAATAGGAAATAAGTCACTGCCGGAGGGGCTGACAACGGATTTCACAGCAATTTCTTCGTCGCGACGTTACCGCGAGCCTATTGGCGAATAATCGACAAATCGCTGCTCGCGATTCTTCCTCAGGGAGCCCAAAGGCACAAGTCCACACCGTATATATATATATATATATATACACAGTTTTATTTTCTTCTCCTCGTCATGCACTCTAGCCTCGGGCACATTTCCTCCATCATAATCTTCGTCGTCGAAATTTGGAGAATCGAAGAGAGGGTGCGTTAATTTCAGCTTTCCCGCCGGCTATAAAAGCGAGAAAGTATAATCTTCTTATTTGCATAAGCGCTACACACACACGTGTATCTCCAATAACGAGAGTCTGATGCACTATTACTTGCGTGATGAATTTATTATAACAAAGGGCTCTCTGCTGTATAGACACCGATGCTGCGGATGCATGTTGGATTAAGAAATCGACGTCGTCGTCGTACTTTGAATTTCTGATCTTTTCTCCCTCGGCCTCAGCGCGTAATCGGCGGCGCGCGGAGAGCGTTCTTTCATGCAGCTGCACACGCGGCAATAGGAAAAAGCAATTAAATCGAAAATATGCGATATCGCACCGCTGCAGTAGCAGCAGCCTCGGCGCATATTTAGCAACTACAGCAGTCGTTAGCATGACAAAGGCGCGACTCTCTCACTCGCGTTTCAGTATTGAAATAGTCATATGCGCGCCTGTCATCTCGCGCGTATGTATATTTTTTGAGGAAAAAGAAAAATACGAGCCGCCGGCGTCTGAGGGAATAATAGATCGTCCCGAGAAAAAGCGAGATTCTTCTTCTTCTTCTAACACGCTCTTTATAACGAATCAGCCGACGACTTCTGCCTCGTTTCCTCTACCATCGGAAATCAATTTCCTCGAGCCGAAACGATCGAGTACCTAATATATATAAATATATATAATAGTGTGTATACGAGCTAAACGAATCCAACAGCTCGCGTCTGAGGAGAAAGAGAAGGACAAATACTTTCGCGCGGTGAATTATTAACACAAAAATATTATACAAGCAGAGTCGTTATGTTATATATACACACATATATATATATAAAGAGTTTTTTATGCGAGATAAAAAAATGCAAGGCAAACTTTCAGCAGCAGAGCGAAACGACCGGTCGAGACACAAAATAAATTAATATATACGCGTTAAGCTAAAAGTTTAGCAAATAAATCTGCAAAGTTCTCGCGCGGTGGCGGTGGCGGCGTTCATTTGAATGTTTTTTATCACCCACAGTATAGCGCCTCTCGTCTGCGTACCTATATATTTTTTCAGGCAACTTTCGTTCCGGAGAAAATAAGTCCGTCCGACGAGAGAGTGTTTGTTGTATATGGTGAACAAAAAAAACGACTCGTGTGTCTGATTAACGGCGTCTTAATTACCAAGTCTGTCGCTTGATCCGCGAGGTGATCGCGTGGAAAGCCGGTTGGCGGCCCCGCCGCGGATTCCATGCAAATGTCTCTCGCGATTCTTTTTCTTTCATTCTTTCATCGGCCCTCGATATACGAGCTTCGCCGCTATACATATATGCGGTAAAAAGTGGCGGGGGAGGCTCTTATTAATGAATATGCATGTGAGAAGCCGACGACGAGGAGGAGAAACGGAACTGCATGTGTCGTCGTCGTCTTTATATATTCGCGCAAAACGCCAGGCTTATACTTCCTGGCCTGCATGCCTACCCTCTCTCACACACGCAATGTGGTTTTCAATCAGTCTTTATCTATACATCACACATACACACAGACTCGTCGTCGTTATATACGAGAGATTAACTGTAAATCTCTCGCGGTGCTATATACACTCTCGTATGAAGATTCCTTCGGCCGCAAGTGTGTGTGCGTATTTTTTCTAATGGAGGAAGAATGACGCCGTCGTCTCTGCATAATTCAAATATTATTGAGCCGGCTACGTGTATTCATTATTCATGGAAAAGGTTAGTTAACATAAATAATAGATTCATCGTGCGCTATGCCTGTGATGGGTCAGACTAATACGTGTACAGCCTCTCTCTCTCTCTCTCTCTCGTCTCTATAATAAAAAGCTGATGTTTTCTTGCCCGAAAAATTCCGGCTATACTCTTCTTTGAAAAGTATGTATATATAGTATATACACCCACGATGTCGCGCGCACGCGATTATAGCTAGCGCATTTATATTGTACATATATAATATACAGCTTATATTAGCATTTATATTAAAAAATATGTACAGCTTCAGCAGTGTATAAGCTAATATTCTTTTTACGAACTGCGGCTGATCGCACGCATTGAAAGTCGAGTATAATAAAGGAGGCGGTGCAAAATGAAAAAAGAAGCTTCCGCGGATACGGAGTATACATGGTACATTGTACAATTAGGCGAGATGAGGAGGGGGAGGGAAGTCGCGGCTGCGGTTTTGTTGTCGTGTACGTATTCGCGCTCGGCGGTGTTATTGTTCAGCGAGAGTAACAAAAGTATACATAAGAGTCATAATTAGAGGACTGTGAGGGAGCGAATGAGCGTGTGTGTGTATATATACATATGTCGTCGAGGCGACAAATGTTTATATTGGCCGACTCGCAGCTAATTACGTCAGTCATTATCGTTATTCCTTATTAGAGAGAGATAATAAGAGCTCTCCTCTCGATTTGGCTGCGCTCACTTCTCTCTTTTTTTTCTTCTTTCGCCGCATTTATATCGGGTTAGCGATGCGCGAGGCTTTTGAGTGAGAAGGAAGAAAAAGTCCCGCCGTCGTGTCTCGTATACATATACGTGTGTATATATATATAATAACGGACTGATGCTACTGCTGCTGCTGCTGAGAGAAGAGGTTGAATTTTATTCAGCGTTTGACGAGATTATGAATGATTTGCAACGGAAGCTATACGTAGATAAATGTATAATAGGGGGCGAGAGGGTATATAGGTATATCGAGTGTCCGTGAACAAAACGACAATAACGAATGTACATGCCAGTAGCTTGGGCGAATTATCCCACGTGCAGAGGCAACTAATCGCGCTCATCTATTTATATTAATTATCGGCGATTAGCAATAGCAATTAATCGCATTATCGTGCCGGCGAAGCGGCGGCGGCGGCGGCTACTGGACAGAGCACACGAGAGGAGCAACGGGGATGAGGAGGGAAGAGAGCGACGCTAGCTATATAGCCTGCAGTGAGAGAGAGAGAGAGAGTTCGCACGTTCGGCCGTGCGCGATTCCACCACCCCCCGACTCAGTAATTTACTGTTATTGGTCAAATTATGCAACGCTCCAATGCATATTTATGCGGTTAATTATAATTAATGATAAAACACTGCTGGTGCCGTGCGGCTGTATAGCACACAGCTCTCTCTCTCTCTCTCTCTCTCTCTCTCTCTCTCTCTCTCTCTCTCTCTCGCAGTCTGCATCAGCCTAGAGAGTATAGCTGAGAATGACGAGCACCGATATAATACGCGCGAAAGCTCTTATATGTATATATATATGCCTACATAAATATTACACGCCTATACTGTACTGCAAAGAAAGCCGATCGTGATGTATAAAAAAGGGGGAAAAAGAAACACAAGTGCAGTGAGCTGCTTACTTATACTTGGGCGCAATTATTTTTCACTCCTTTTTGTACGTGTGCAGCAGATCGCTCTCCTGCATGCGGCTGCGACTGCCGTTCTATATAACACTCGTCGTATTGAGAGAGAGAAAAAAGAAGAGAGAGAGAGAGCTTGCAGCGCGCGCGCGACGACGACGAATATGTAAGGGCTCGATCAACTTTACGCACAATTAATTTTCCCTCTACTCTCGGCGCGATATTCCCAATCGACTAGCGCAATTTCCAGCGTCTTATATAGAGCTGTGCAGTCGCTAATAATTATGTGTACAGCTTAATTAATTGACGACTAATCATTATTCCTCGCTCTCGCGAGAGCAAATCATTATTTCCTACACTACCCCGCGCGCGCGCGCGCGAGCGGCTGTGTTTTTAATCGCTTTTTCTAAAGCTTAGAAAACGTCCAATAACGATCATTAAGCCAGAGCTTTCTTCTTTGGCAATTCTCACGGCAAGCTCTCTTCTTTGCGCTACAGCAGCTTTCCCCCCATTAGAGCAAGCTCGCGCGCTAATTGTTAAATCGAGCGCGCGCGCACGCGGCTCCCCCCCCCCCACCCCCCACACACACACGTACACGACTACATACCGCAACCCCACAGCTCGTTGCTTTTTCATCAAAATCCGCGATCGAGCGCGCCGCAACAACAAAACGCGCGACTTTCGAATATCTTGATGACGCGCGCGAGAGAGAGAGAAAGAGAGGTGTTGGAGAGAAAAAAATGACGTCGCCTGTATATATACACACACACACACATACTGCGAGTAAAGCTGACAAATCAGACTCTTCTTTGTTTTTCTTTTTCCATACTCGACACGCTGCTCTTTTTTTCTCTCTGTTTCGAAGCAGCAGCAGCAGCAGAAGCCTGAGGCTTCGGCGATACGTTATATTGCAGCAGCAGCAGCCGCCGCCGCCGCCACGATCGGATGCTAAGTACGACGCCGGGGGTGTGATTAATTACTAGCAAATAGGAGCGGACGTAGATTGATATATCGCGCTCGCGTTCTTGCGCCTTCTCGCGCGCCGATTTACGGTCGCCTCTATGGGTTATGACAATGGATACAATGGAGCTCGCGTCCGCGAGTGAGAGAGAGAGAGAGAGAGACTACTGCAACGTGGTTGGCGCGTCGATACATTCGCGTCGATGCATCCATTCCGCTGTATATACTATCCTGTCTCTGTGTGCGTGTCTATATATATATGTATACACACACACGCCCTGTGACGGCGCTATACTGCACACACATATATATACGTATAGCCGAGAGAAAGATGAGTTTATTGCGACCCATTTTTCCCCGCGCGGGCGCGATCGACAAGTTTCCAACAATAAAACGGACGCGCGGAGCTACTCTCGCAAATTTCTTTACATTCGTCCTATACGTTGTTATGTATGTAGTCTAGTTGTCGTGTGCAGCTCTTTTAATCGAATCTCCAGAATCTCAATTCCAAAGGACCGTATATCTCTCGCGCTATGTGAATGTATATGTTCGTACGCATATACCCACAAATCAGCCCCGCGCAACGCGAGAAACTTACTCTTAATACAGACGAGAGCGACTGCCGCTACCGCTGCATCGTCCCCTTGTGTCGCTGAAAAGTGGCCGATTCATTTTTTTTTTTTTTTTTTTTTTGTTTTGTTTTGTTTTGCTTGTTTCACCGGTATCGCCGTGGGGCCAACTTTTTTCCCCGGACCATTCAACGCTTTCTCTACTTCTATCTGCCAAAAATATAAGAGGGAGAAAAGCTGCAGCGAGCATATAAAAGCGGAAGCTAAAAGGGAATGTAACACTGTGTCTTTTTTTTTGAATTTTTTACTTTAACAGCCGGCACCTTTTGTAGGATCGTCTCGCGCGAAAAGTGACGCAATCGTGCGCGGTGCTAATAATAATAATAATAACAACAATAATAATAATAATAATAATAAATATACAAGTAGCAGAGACGACGCGAGAAACAAAAGCCGTGAAGGGGGATAGGGAAGGCAGATATGATATAGCAATAGAGTTATAGAGAGGAGGCTCTGAATATTGGCGCTACTCCGACGTCGAATCTAGAGCTATCTCCGTACGGCAGTGCGTGTAATATCTCGCGCGTGTTTTGGGTGTCGAGAGTGCTAGCTATATCTCCGATATTTATGGGCAATATTTCCGGAGCGTAGCCACCCGGCTGTACTCTCTGCTGATGCTGCTATCGAAGCCCTTGCCGCAGTCCGCAACATGTCCGCAATAAAAAACTGGATAGAAATTATATATCGTTCCTTTTTTGCGTCCGAGAGTATGTGTGCGCGCGCTCAATATTATGCATGCCGCACACACACGTGACA
Organism: Cecidostiba fungosa; assembly: GCA_900474305.1. Lineage (NCBI taxonomy): Eukaryota > Metazoa > Arthropoda > Insecta > Hymenoptera > Pteromalidae > Cecidostiba > Cecidostiba fungosa. Next base: position 5,901 of record UCOJ01000786.1, on the reverse strand, counting down.
CAAAGGCCGCTCCCGCTTCTCTGCTGGCGAAAGATGAAAATGCGCGAGAGAGAGAGAGAGAGTGAGAGTCTAGAACAAGGGGTAAAGTTTTTAAATTTGAGATAAAATGCTAAAAGTTGCCCCGAGGCGCGCGCGCGCTGCAAGTATATACGTATATGTATATGCGCGCAAGGGGAAGAGCTGAGCTAGCCCATTAACATAAAACAGAATGTGGGAAAAGCAAATATTGTGATAAAAAATAATAATAAGTGTATATACTCTCTTCTCTAACATATACATATATATAGGCGGTACGAGTCCGAATGTTGTATACGTGTATATATGTATATAGATATACATAAATACAAGCGGCCGCGAGTTTCTACGAGCATTTATGAAACTCACTCGCCTAGAACTAACTGCAATAATCGTTGAAACTAATGGTCCTCCGCTACTTGTACGGCCCATTTCAGACTGCAGTGCGCCAGCGAACGTCCGAGCGCCATAATATTACGCGTGCGCGCGCGAGCGCGCGCGGACAAGATATTCGAATATCTTTTAATTGTCGCGAAAATCGGACCCGACTCCCAACGATCATCAGACTCTCTCAGTATTCTGACGTTTGCAAAAAGCAGCAGCAAACGAAAGAAGCACACGTATACATATACAGAGAGAAAGCCCGAGGCTCAGAGTCAGGAAAGAGCTGCCGTCGCCAACATAAAGCGTAACGATAACGATTATGGATGCAGTTACCCCGCGGCCGCCGCCGCCGACGCCGACGCCGACGCCACCGTCGTCCTTTCTTAACGATTACGTCCCTGAGAATTATTATGCCTAATAACATTTTCCCCTTATTATTATGATTATCATTATTACTTTTATTATTATTATTATAAGTATTATTTTTATGATTATTGTTTTCGTTGTTATTGTTGTTTTTTATTATCATTGCCATTACTATTATTATTCGGCCGCCTCCTCTATATCTATAACGGAGCGAGTTGCGTGAGCTAAATTTTCCATGTGAAATTTCTAGATTCGCCTCGGTTTCCGACTACTCTATTCACCTAATGCTTATAATTACCGATTCGCGTGCACTTTATTTTCTTACTGCCATATTTCGCTTCTCCGGTCTGCTGTGTGTGTGTGTGTGTGTGTGTGTCTGCTGCGGCATTATATTGCTTCTCTTTTGCGAATTTAGACAGACAGACACAGAGAATATATAATGAATATATATAGTTGAGCTCAGACGCGCTGATCTTTTTCTTTTTTTGTTTTTTGTTAAATCGAGATAATATTGCAATTCGAGATAACGGTTTTATATTTTTTTGCCAGGTCAAGGCGAGCCCCGAGAATAACAAAGAGAGGCATGAATAGAGAATTTTAAGAGGTAATAATTTCATAAAGGATAATATTAAATGCTACGGAAAGAATCCGTTGCATTTATAATAAAAAAAAAATCGCGCATGCGGTGCTTCTTGATGCAAGAGTAGTATGAAAAATTCAAAGTGTGCATAGCGTGTATGTATATATGTGTATATATAGTGTAGAGCCTGATTTTGCTCGTCACTGCTGCTGTTGCTGCTACTGCGTCAGGACGATAATTATAAGCCACTGATATTTTTATTGTTCGAGCATATTTAATGCAGTGCGCAGATTCGCTCCAGATTTAAAAGTAAATACTTGGATTATCAAAGTGCTATCTAGTGACCTTGCTAAAAATAAATATACCTCGCTTTATCTGGCCTCAAACATTCTGCGGAGGTCTTTTATACTGATTCATTTGTTATATCAGAGGAAAATAAATTTTTTAAGGCTCCTTACTCTCTCTCTCTCTCTCTCGTGTCTCGCGTATCAGCTTGCAAAAACTTGTACGTCGTCGCTTCAACATGCAGCGCACAGACAAGAGGCCAACAAGAGATAAAAATAATTTGCAAATAGCTAATAATGCCCACCTCTCTCTTCTCTCCCTCCCTGCTATTCCATATACTCATTTTACAATGTTTAATTTCGCAGCACAAATAATTACCAGTTCTCCGGCTCCGGCACAAATAACATTTTTTTTTTTGCATGCGAGCGCGCGGTGCTCTGTGTTTGCCGAACAAAAGATTACAATCAATACCAAATAGTACAGGAGATTGCGCAAAGCACATCTAGCTACACATATATACATACGTCATTACTCATAATATAAAAGAGCGACACATCAGCAGCAACGAGAGATATATGTATATATATTTATGTAGGAAAATATACGTCTGACGTCATGGGTAAAAAATAATCTATATATACGAGGAGAGATAATTAATAAACCAGCTATATTCCTTCGCTCACTACTGAAATCAGCATTTGTTTTTCACACATCTGATTATCATAAAACTTACGCGACGTCGGCGAGCTAGCGAGCGAGATGGAGAAAAAATATGATAAATATATTACAATGTCGACGCGCAGCTTCGCGCGTCTATAACATTGAGCAGAATTTTTTTAATAAATCTTATAGGCGATACGTATCTTATTATCGCATCATCGTGAATTATGGAGTATAATAATAAGCCGCGCGGGTCGTATATAATGGAGAGGATCGCTATATAAGCGTTTATTTAAATGAACAAAAAAAAAAAATTAGAATATAAACTCAATTTATTTATCGCGCGGCACTCGAGAAAAACGTATATATTCATAAGAGATTATATAAAGGTTATATTCGCGAGAGCGAGTATGCAGACTATAATATGCGTATAGTCCGCTCGTCAAATTGGTAATCATTCCTTCATATAATCTATATAACAGAATACAACTGGATTGATTTAGCAGCGGCAATTGTTGTAGCATAACAAAAGGACGCGTTTCATTGGATTATGTAAATGACTACAGCAGTAGCAGCAGTAGCAGTAGCAGTATAGCGACATCATAAAGAGAGAGAGTGAGAGAGAGAGAGGGAGAGAGAAAAAAGGGCTAGCGAAGTAGGTGTGAGAGAGATGGAGAGAGAGAGAGTTGAAGAGGCAAAGAAGAGAAAAAAAGAGGGGTAGAGTATAGCTGAGCGCGATAATTAGCGCGTGTGAGGCGTCGATATCTGGCGTACACGCGTCGCACACACGCTGCTGGTGGTGGCAGCGGCGGTCAGGTATCGGAAAGGCACATTCGCCAATTGCCAGAGTGAGAGAGACGGGAAAGAGGGGAATGCGGCAGCGAGCGGGGGAGAGAAACGCAAGCGCGCGCTTGGCTATATCGTGCGCATCCGCGTATATATAGATGCCTCGTTAAACCGCATTTTCAACAACGGTCATTATGTAGAGCACGTGGACCCGGCTGATAACTCCAACAATCCTCGCGCTCTCTCTCTTCCTCTCTTTATTGTCTCTTGCCTTTTCACTCGTCTTTCTCGAAATCGCGCGAGCGCCAAACATTGCCACTGTAGCTGCTATTACTATACTACTACTAGTTATTTTACCAAGCAGCAAGACTTGCGAACCGCTGCTGCATGATAAGCTGCTGCTGCTGCTGCTGCTGCTACTGTGGGACACACAGACGGAGAGAAATATCATCATCATTGGCTTATGTAAGAGCCTATACTACTACTCGCAATATTACTTTATTTTTAGTATTACTTCTTTGTCTGAATAAAACATGTGGTTAGCGACGACGAGGAGCAGGAGGGAAGAAGAAGAAAAAAATGTTCTCTCAGAGATGATTATAAAATTTATTTAACTGATTCATCATTCGAAATGATTCAATAACGAACACGATGCGCGATATAACAACAATTCTTGCCGAGTCAAGGTAGCTTGTATATATACTCTGCTCTCTCTCTCTCTCTCGTATAATAAAATACAATTATTTAATCCGCCGCCGCGACCTTTCCGTAGCCAGCTGTATAGAAAAAAGAGGGACCATTAGTCATATGGTCATTAGAACATAAATTGAGCTCAATTTTTTAGCTTCGTTCGTGTGTGTCGTGGTCGTCGTATCGTCGTGTATACGCGCGAGAATTTCTATCCTTCTCAGCTATATAAATATGACATTGAAAATGTTTAAACATTTTTTTATTTCAAGTATATAGTATTTAGTGCTGTGCGTATATATATAACAATAATGATGGTGATCATGAGCGCACGCCCGTGCGAGGAATAACGAGCTTATGGTTAAATCGAATGATAATTATAGGTGCAGTACACAGGAGGCCATATGCCGAGTGCAAGTTGCAATCAAAACTCGACAGAGAGAGAGCCAGAGTATATAGAACCCGTCGTTCGACAAGTTCTTGCAAGCGTGCGCGCGTGAGAGAAAAAAGTAAACAAGGATAGAGAGCGAGAGAGAGAGAGAGAGGAAAATTAAGAGTAGATTTCCGATGTGAAAAAGGGGCCGTTGCATCGCATCGACGTGATATTTTGATAGTGGATATGGGCGATATAAATTGCAGCGGCGGCGGCGGCGGCGGGCAGAGAACGGCTAAGTATAGTTACGATAAATCAAGCATATCGACGTCCGGCATAGAATTGCAAATGAGGGCCGCCATCTTTAAAATAAAAAGTTCAACTAGCTGCGCTCTCGCGCAGTGTATATACGTATATATTATATACCACACATACATCTGGCGGGAAACGCGCGCTCGCGACGCTGCTGCAACCACGTGGAGCATACTTGTTTCCTTCTCGCTCTTACTCGCTCTCTCTCTCTCTCTTGCGCGCGAGCGCGAGTGAGAGAGCCGGGCGAGCAAGGAGAAAGAACTTAAAATGAATAATGTATCGTATATTTAATTCTATATGTATGTATACACATTTACAAGCGCGGCTCCGCCGAGACGAGAGCCGCCGTGGCGGCGGCAGCGGTGCTGCTGCAGGAGGTGGAGGAGAAAGACGATTGGTATATATATATAGGAAGCGAGGATGAAGCCTCGGTAACGTGTGTGTGTTATATTATATAGCTATGTATATTCCCCTCTTTCTCCTGTGCACGTTCTCTCTCTCTCGTTCCCACCCCGCAGCGGAGAGGAGAATGAGCTAGCATATTTTCTACAAGGAGGTCGTAACGAATCGACTTTCTAGCGCGAGTCAAACTTTGCCCAGACTACCGCCGCGCGCGCGGTGGGGTAATGAAAATATTTTTTTATGGAAATTGCCCTCTCGAATTTGTAATTTCGGCCACAAGCGCGAGAGCGGCTTGCCGTATATACATAGAAAAATAATACCACTCTCTCGCTCGATCATCGATATGCCGCATGTACCCCCCCGTCGTTGCCAGGCCATTATCTATATTCCGCCGCTTCTCTCAAGCTTTATCTTTTTTCTTTTATACTCAGCTGCAGCAGCAGCAGTCTCGTCAAACTTGTCCTTGTTTTTCCGTTCGGACAATCCTAACTATATTAATTGAGGCTCATTCATAAAACGGCTTCATTCATAATTCATACAGCTGCTGCTGCTGCTGCTGCTCAATCTCTCTCCCTCTCTCTCTCTCTCTCTCTGTATTTTTGCGAAACTTTTGCAATTATATTTTGTTGCTTCCTGGTACCTATATACACCTTTATATAAAACAGCGCAGCGGGACCGATAGGTTGCTCTGTTCAGCGCTGTGCAATGAAAAAGAGCCATAAAATGAAATTAGCAAATAAAGCTTTAGCAATATAACACGCGCGCGCGAGCGCTACACTCTGCCACTTTGCGCGCAGGCGTATAAAAATTATTATTCTTTTTTTTCAGGTCTCTCTCTCTCTCTAGTGTTGTTTTTATTATAAGGTCCACAACGAAATTATGAAGAATGAGAGGGGCTATATGGAAAAAAGCCGGCATGTAAATGTTTCGGGGTTGAGTGGCGAAAAAATAAAAAGAAAATAAAAGCATAGAGGGAGCGAGAGAGAGAGAGAGAGAGAGAGAGAGAGAGAGAGAGAGAGAGAGAGAGAGAGAGAGAGAGAGAGAGAGAGAG
>UCOJ01000785.1:0-64839 GCA_900474305.1 Cecidostiba fungosa | reverse complement strand
GATACATACATTATATTTAGAATATATATTAGGCATTTAAAATGCGCTCCATTATTGCTTGTTTTTATACATTTTTATCCAGTAAAAGAGTATTTGCATAAAGAACAATTTTTTCTCGATGTTTTTCATTTTGAGCATACGTGTGTATGCTTAAGCTGATTTAGAAGAGCGTATATTTATCTGTCGATTATCATCTTGATAATACAACAGCAATAATTGATCTCTGATAACACGATAAGAATGGCTGATGGACAATGAATGAGAAAAAAATGCGAGGACATAGTAACTTGATAAAATAGTAGATATAATCTATTTCAACTTTTTTCTGCACGAGTTTTATCATTAGAAACTTAGCTAACGCATTAACAAAAGATCATGCATTAAAATGTAGAGCAATCGTTAAAGCATCAATATAGCGCTTCGACCGTAACATATTCGACAATACCATTGAGGAAAGCTCGAACCAGTTACATATAACATACGCGACACCTTTCTCTCTTTAATTGTCTAACTCCCTACTAAGATAATACGTTACGCATTAAGCTTAAAACACAAGATCGACGTGAGCTACCTATAACCCAACAGACCTTTCTACGCAGACTGCAGAGCCGCACTATAGATATTTTCAGTTATTGACGAGGATAGGCAATACATTATTATTCGATACTAAACGGGATCGGCTAATTTGCGGCTCCCGGTCTATATAATAGTCGAGCACATATTACAATACACCAACTCGCCAGGCGTCACGTTCGGACCGTCTATATATTCCAGCGAAATAATGTCGATATATATATACTAGATGAAAGCGGGGGTGGACGAGGAGGAGAAATAGGGCTGTGTGCCCGATGCTGCACCACTGTTAAATGGGATATTGAGTGCGCGGAGAGCCTATCATTAGCCCCCCCGAAATCGCCATATGTGGCCGTGTCTTTCGAATTGGCAATCGAGGTCGAGAGTGTGCCGTCGCGCCCTATATAGGTGTATAATACCAGTACATTTCCCGCGTCTATACGTGTGCAGATCGCCCTGGCTTTATGCGAAGCTCCGCTCGCTCTCTAGGGTTTACGAGAGATGCGCGAGTGTGGCTTTTCCCGAATCTGACTGATTTTGACGTTCTCACGTTCGCACCGCTCTTCGACTGTTCTCCGTGTGTCGGTACTACTGTTATTCAATATTTTGGCCTAACTTCGTGGGGACGACTGAACTGCTGCTTTTGTTGCGAGGGGCTAAGCTCGTTATAGTTATGAAATTTGGAATTTCGAGTGTTGTGTGTGTACTCTGATAGAATAGAATATGTATACCGCACGGTACATTGTATAAACTGGGCTATAACATATGGGAAGTATTCGTATGAGCAGTACAAATAATTTGTTGGCAATATTAAAAGTACATATATTTCAAATAATATACCGTTGTAGTCTGGATTTCGTTTGTTTGATATTACTCAGATTTTCCCACAATTACGATAGCTTAACGTGTGGGAGATATTCTGCAGCTATATACCCTGTAGTAGAAAATAAACTGGCGAATAAATACTTTTGATATACTAGTGAATGAGCTAATCAAATGTAAAGCATTTTTTAAATCCCTAATTAATTTTTGTGTATAATAAGAACGTGCTAATATAGCGAGTGTTTTTTTATTGCGAAATTCTCTAAAAATTTACTGAAAAATAGTTAACGTTTCATATACACAAGGGAAGTTTTAATTAGAATCGTGTTTGTATCCTATTTTTGAAAAAAATGGTGTCATATCAGGTTAGCGGTTTAATTTCAACTTTGTTGAAACTACACTTTAGTTCCAGAAATTATAATTTTAAAACTTTCATTCAGTTTGTGATGGCTTCATTTGGTTTAAACTGTGTCACATCAGCGGCAGTCTATTTTACACTGAAAATTGTGCGCCATCGTTCAATTAATCTATCCGAAACTCCATCACACTTTCTCAGTCGCATAACTGAAAACGTCGCCTGCACCTCCCCCATCTAACTAGGCATCGCTGTCGTATTGTCCCGTATCTCGCGAACTTGTCCAACTTTTTTCCCGCCGTATGTAATGCAGCCCCCACATCCCATTCTCCCGTGCTTTCATTGTCGCCGGCATTGCCGGAATATGTCCACATATACGTGAGCAAATTCCTGTCTATAAATTCGAATCGTCTGCATATCTATACTATATTCGTGACTGCCGGTGTACCTGGAGTTATTAAAAAAGTTTCTGGTTGACGCTTTTTGTACACGGTGGTTGTCGTTTTCATTGAAGTTGCGCGTCGGACTAATTTATAATCGCGATGACGCGAGCAAAAAGTGGATTGCTATCGTTGTCAGCGAAATGGAAATTATTTTTTAATCAACGCTATAGGTTTTGACAATAATGAAAATATTATTATTTTTGCTATAGTGTCGGCATCTTTGTTGCCAGAACTGGCTCAATTAGCGTTTATCAATTCTCCAATTTGCTAGTGATAACATTTTTTTATCGATGCAGAATTTTGCTTCCTCAATTTTTTTGTGGGAAGAGGAACCTTTTTAACAGTAACATTTTCAGTTATGTTACAAACTTTGTAGAAACAAGTTTGGAGTTCGAATCACATCTTTTTAGAAAATGTCCGTATGGCTGAGTTCTTTGCGCAACCTTAAAATCCTTAAAATAAGTAATTTATAAAGTGCGATAAGATGCTTTTACCTAACACCCCTAATTACGACTATCGAGCTTTAAAGGGACAAGCATAAAGCTGTGAAAATTTCTCAACAATTTTGAAAATTTTTGAAAATTTAAAATCAATTTGTATGTAACAATTGATGAGTGGGTCTTACCATTTAAGGTCAACAATGTGTAATTGACGAACTTTATCATTATAATTCAAGTTTCGGCACTTGCAATAAATATTAAGGAATATGTTTTAAAAAAAATTCAGCAATTAAAATTAAATAATAACGACGTATTTCATCGGACAAAGTGAAATTGTAATTAGTTCAATGCCCACTACTTCTTAAAATTTGTCCGACGAAATAAAATTTTAATTTTAGCTTTTGTCTTATAAACTTAATTTTGTAATATTCTTTAATACCTATACTACACGTGCCAAAACTGCCTAATATCCATATTTCGACTGTTAAGTTTGTTTAAATCATTAATGATTGTTAAGGTGTCATGTGGGGGCGCTGCTAAAAAATCAGACTTCTAACATAAAGGTGGAGCACTAGCTCTGTTGTGAATAATGTTCTATATGCAACTCGAGAGTAAAGCAAATTATTCCCTCGAGTGGTTACTTCGGTCAGTAAACCTGCATCCGCGGGAATAATCTACGACTTTACTCCCTTGTTGCATAATGTACTATTGTTTACCAAGGGCGTAAAGTGGATTTTTTTGGACTGAGTGTGGAGTTTGCAGTACGGGTCGAGGCGAGTGCGTCTGAGAGCCGAAGAGAAGTCCGAAAGTATTTGAAAATTCAAATTTCGTGCCAGACAAAACAACGACAAGTTAGTTTATAACAATTAATAAAAACAAAATTATGGTGAACCACGACATAGTTGCCCTCCGCGTTATTAATTATATATCATTTCACAAAATTTAAAGTTTAGATTTAAATATTTTTCCGAATGGAATTTGAGAAATGTTTTACAATCATTTAATTAAAATGCCATTCTCGGTAAAATATTTAAATCTAAACTTCAAACTTTGTAAAATCCCCTAGTGCATCGTAATTTTGTTTTTATTATTTGTTATAAACCAATTAGTCGTTTTCTCTGCTATATTGTGACGCCAAATTTGAATTTTTAATGGACTTTCTGATCCCCTTGAAAACAATTACTGCTGCATATATCTTTTAAGTTACAAACAAATATTATATGTTCAGAATAATTTCCCCACTTCAAAACAAACCCTAATACTAATATATAGGTACCAATATAAAACGGAAATAAGCCATAATAGATCCAGCCTAAATGATTATACGCATATAACGCTGTAACCACGTACGCAGTCATCAAAACAGCCCTCCCGAATTAGTTACATCTGAAACGGAGATATTGGTCGCTGCACAGCCCCGATGCACATATCGACAGTAGCGGCAAACAATTTTCGCTGCTGCGCAGACGTAAAATTTATCCCTCGGGCATAAATCACATGCGCAGCCCGCACCGGCTCCTCCGAAACTCATCAGCGTTATGGCGATTCAAATAGTAGGCTCGTAAACGACACGATGTTTATAACAAACACGATTCGTCACGATTAGATCTAGAAGCGCGCACCTGCGCCCGTATCTGTGCATTTCAGGTTGGTCTCATAAATTTGCGCCCCCGCACCCCACCCCCGCAAAGTTTGATACGTATATATAGATATTTGTAATTGCGTGGTACATTATCTGAACCGTTTAAGTTTCATGTTTCGCTGTAGTTGTGTCTATTAAAAAATAATCAATATGACTTGAGTTATCGTTTGTCATATACATGTGTGTAAAGGTCATAGTGGATATCTTGTTGCTTGAAACGGTACAACATTAGGAGTAGAACTTTATGAGACCATTTTACTGTTAATTCTAGTTATTTTTATTGTTCAGAATAATTATTAAATTATGTTTATTGTAGAGAAATATCGCAAAATATCATTCAGTTTTCATCGCTCAGTGAGTTAATTTTACTGGCGAGCGTTAAATAATTTGTATCATTTAAATAATTTTGAAGAATCTTAATTTTCAGTGAAAAAAGAGGGTAAAAAATGTTGGATATTAACGCCTTTTCGTATAGCTTTTAAAGGCAATAATATGAATGAATGCATTAAGGCTAAAAATAATCGTTATAGCAAACTGTACGTGGGTTTGCTTTTAGTTTACCCTTTCACATCGAAAACGTACCTCTTTAAAGGAGATAAAGAAAGTACTTCCATCTACTTATTATAGGGGTAGTATTTCAATTTTTAATGGTTGAAGCAAGGCTAAGTAAGTATAATTGACGTATAGGTATTATTATAAAAAGAATTAAGAACTATATTTTTGTCACGTTTTATGGTGCATGGGTACTTTGCAACCTGTCATACGAGTAGTTTTACGATTATTTTGATTGAATAATTTTGAGTCTTGTTGCATAATATATATTATTTCCTTCAAACAATATGCAGGGCGGGAAAAGGGGCAAGTTTTACGGTCACCTTATTATTTTATTTTATTATTTTATGCACTTTTTATATGGAAAATACTAGGATTTTTACTTTCAATGATTCGCCACGACTCATGAATGTCAACTAAAAAATTGGCAGTCAAAATCCGCCTCATAATATCGTGCATAAAATGCGACACCAATCCATACATGTGGCATAATAAAGAGAGCAGCATTTCTGCCTGAAAATTGATTTCCTCTTTGCGTTATTCACACTCGACAAAAGGAATTTCACGATCCACCTTTAAAGCTCACTGCACTCGTGCTATATAGAAAGGCATCAGCCGTAGAATTCACGAGCCATCCGCGCAGCAGGAATCGTAGCTGCCGCCGCCGCGTCGTCGTCGACGTCGTCGTCACGAGAAATCGAAGCTCCACTGGAGCATCCCTTACTATACAGACGTACCATACATACACACACACACACACACACACACACACACACGCACACACATCTTCTCTCTCTACATACATACATACATAAATACATCGATATATGTGGTATATGATGTATATATAATAACGTAATAGGCAAGTAGGCGTGCGAGCAATGGCAAAGCAGGCAATCCTGCCAATATAAGCGTATGACCCGCTCAACACCGTGCCATTTGACACCGGACGTTCCGTTATAACAGCTCTCGCGATCAGGTACGTACACAGAGCGCGTATGTATGTATGTATAACCCCAAAGGGGGGTGGGGGAACATATATATACATACATATACGAGGGTGCACGTGTGATAGATGCCGCCGGAAGCGAATACGATCCGCGTTTAAGGGCCAGCTCCTCGTACACCGCTGCATCGCTCTCGAGGACTATTACCGTGTGTATATAGGCGGACACGACTGCAGGCTGTATGCGTATATACGGTATACAGGCTGCCTCGCGAACGTTCATTTCCGCGAGGGGCGCGGATCCCGCGACGATAATTCATTTCCGCCGGCTATCTCGACCTGACGCCGCTTGCTTGCTGCTTGCATGCTTGCTCCGCGCGAGAGATGCATGCTTCGCGCTGTTTAGCTTCGAGATTTTTTGACAGCTGACTGCTCAGCTGGTGCTTACTTTTCGCCAGTTTAGAACGATATTATTGTCTTAACGTTTTCCTCTCATTATATGTATTATAATATAAAAGTATAGGAGGAAAAACGCGAAAAAAATAGCCTTACAGAGGGGCTAGAAATGAGTCAAAAAAAATGTTGGGGCACGCACAGTAATGACACAGTAATGTGTCCCTTTTTTCATGATTTTTCGCTATTTTCAATCGCAGAGAACTTTTTACCTAAGCGACCATTTTTAACACGATGTTTTTGTCAAATTGAAGCTCTTTTCTGTACTTTGATCCTACAAGTATGGATTTTACGTTTGCGCCCTCATTGAGTACATGGCCTTGAACAATGGCTAATTTTCGCACAATTTGAAGGGCCGAGAAAACAGTGTCACAAGTTGGCACTTTTTACGTGTTGGAAAGTCGTTTTGAACTCATTTAAACATAGAAATAGTACAAAACTGTTACAGGGCGCGTGCCCCAAAATTTTTGTTAACTCATTTCTAGCCCTCCGGAAAGGGATTTTTTTCTCGCCTTTCATCATATAGCACTATTTTTCTTATACAACAAAATTAAATTATCTGTGAACGCTATATATAAGTAGTGTACAAATACTCTTTGCGTTGCTCACTGTTGCACACTCCTTGAATAATAAACAACGCGTCAGAGCTCCCTTGCATAAATCACCATCAGCGCGCTTGGTTTATAAAAATAATTACGGAATAAAATATTTGCATGCGTATCGCGTTACGCGCAGCGCGGCTGCAGTGCGTGCGTAATTCCGCACGCGCTGCAGCGACCAGAAAATTTTTTAATGGCTTTAATCAGAATTTAATTAAGTCCGCTGTGCAGTCGCGTTTGCTTTATTTAGTTATCAACGTCAGTCAAGCTGCAGCGCGCTACGAGAAAGAAGCGACCCGATTATAAGTATTCGCTTCTTCACTTATATCCGCGCGCATAGCAGGAATTTTAAGTGCCCGCTATCGCGCGTATACGCGTAATAAAACGACCTCCGATGCGCCAAAATAACAATTTTTTTTTATTTCGGCAGGCGCATCACGCGCTTGCAGTGTCGTATATGTATAGTGCCGGGCTCTCTCTCTCTCTCGTTGATTTTTTGGGGTAACTAAGTAGGCACTCACCGGCTTGTAATCGGCAGCGATAAGGCTCCTGGGCGCGCAGTAGCAGTCGATATACAGGACGTCGAACCTCTCTGACACTTGAGATCTTTGGTTTTTTTCTTCGATCTGTCTGCATCCATGCGGCTCTCGCACAGTGGCGTCGAGTGTCTGCTGCCACTGTTTTTTGTATGAGATGCTTCTCTAAACCTTTTTAGGAGCTCGGTCTATTTTTACGATGCTCTTCGATCGGAGTAATGGAGGTTTGCCGAGACTAATTTTGAGAATCGGTCAGTTTGTCAAATTTAAAATGATAAAAAGAACAGTCAACCTCGAGATAACTCTTTAAAATTATAATATCTGATGTGAACTTACTGATAAGCGCGGATATTGCAATCTGTCAACTGCACAAGAAGATAACGGGAGCGAAAAATTCAATTACCTTCTTTTTACACAGCGCGTAATGAAGACAAATAATTCTCCGAAAAAGCGTTAATTAAATACCCCCCCCCCAGTCCCCGTCTGCTGTATCTGCTGCGAGTAAACTCTGTGTATATATATACAAACCGGTGCTCGCGAAGTAAAAGCCTCTTTTGGTATTCCTATCACTCTCCCCGCGTTATCTCTACCCGATCCCTCAATACCCCTTTTGCAGAGTCCGGGAGCAGATCCCACTTTCGAGGCTGCAAATAAAAATCGCCGCATCGGCGCCAATGGCTCCTACCTTTAATTCCGTGTAACGAGAAGCGCGAGAGCGATCCGAGCAAATATAAGCGCCGCCGCCGGTATATAACGCGTATATATAGCGATAAGACGCGTACTTCGGCAGCCCTGGGAATGGACCAGTTGAGGTCTTAATTACCGAAAGGTAGGTCCGGCGCGTGCTGACTTGGAATGCCGCCTTATCTCTTGCTCTGCAGAGGAGGAGCTTCCTTCGTTCGCTTCGGTTCCAAAGTATTATACGGGGAAGCGGGAGCATTTCGGCTACGGTGTGCTGATCTTTGCACGCGGAACGTAAGACACGTCACGGAGGGCCGAGATGTTGTGTCGTGTCGTATCGTGCGGTCATTCGGCGTGAAATGGGGATCTCGAGGGATGTTTCGGAATTTTGATTGCGCTATCTTTAGAAATTAATTGCGCGGAGAAAGTCATTTTTTTTCAACGTAGTCATATACTTTTATAGAGTTTGAAAATACTGTATTCATCAGTTTCTTACACTATTACGGATGATAAAGAACAGTCGGTTTTGCTAACCTAACGAGCGAATGATGTTTGAAGTTATTTTTCAGCAGCAGATTTGATGATCATAGGTTTTTTGTGTAATTTTTTACGTAGTTTTTAGTACGAAACATCGCTAACAATGAAGTTATCCACTTAACGATAATTGTTTCGCAACCGTATACCGTCGTTTAATAAAAAGTTTATTATATTGTAAAAAATTGGCACAAAAAACTCGTTTGCGAAAGGATCAATTAACCCATAGCGAGACTTATGAACAATTTAGCGTAAATCAAGAATTAAAGCTTGTTCCATTTGCTTTCGCCAGTTCTTTTATACACTTTTTGCAGGCTATGAAACTCTGCACCGATGAACCTTACGTATAGGACCGACACGAGAACCTTTTAGTCGTTCGTTCGTTTATGTTTTCCCTTTTTACATTCAAGTTTCATATCCTTCTATATTTTTTGCAAGTATATGCAACAATAATTTTTTGCGCGTGCAGTCCGAAGCAAATTGACTCTCGAATGATCGATTTCAGTATAGTGCCCTGTTATAGAAAAACTAATATTTTTAAAATGATGCGCATTTTTAGTAGGCAAAAAATGAACGAACCTTTGAAAATATATTCATTCGGAACGCTTTTAAGCCCAAAATGGCAATCATTAATGTAGCTCTCGGAAAATGTAACGATTCTGGCGGTTGGCCATTCCCCTGTCCTGTGCGCTTGTAAATGTCCTGCTTTCGTAGCCTACTTTCGACTAGCTACTTTAATTTTCCAGTTTCATTATTTTTTTTATCAAGCCCAACTAGACAGTTTGCTCGCTTGCTGCATTACAATGTCATTTATCGCGAAAAAACAAAGCGGCCACTGCAACTCGTATTTTTGCCAGGGCAGTTTTAATGAAACAGCATGCGGACATTAATTAAATCGTGTCAAAAATATACATATACGTTACCTCTCGCGGCCGGGTATATCGTATCATCTGCAGTATGTATATAATGCAATCTCCCGTCTGGCTCATGATACAGGCATTCAAAACATTATTATGTTTTTCGATGGGCTTTCTCCCCTGGCCCTCGAATGATCAGCGTCAAATTAAATCGAGTATAGCCAGTTGGCAGGGGTATTAATTATACGCAGAATTAATTAGCCCGAGGCCGTGGTTGCATCAGCCACAGCAAGAGGCGCAACAAACAAAATTAAGAGACGCACTCCGTCTCTCTGTCCCTCGCTCGCTCCACTTCAATTTCCTTTTTTCTCAGCCGGGTGTGAGAGTTTTTCATTTTTTTTTGCGATGATCCTTTTTCAACGGGGTTATTCCGCTCGGCTGCTCGTTTGTCTCATCTCAGGATTTGCAAAGGGAAAATTGCGCGCGGGCGGCTGCAGACTTGTCTCTGTGTCAAGTTGTGTGCCAGAGTTGGAAACTGAATTGAATTTTTCGAAAGTTTTCGGATATCGTGTTCTTGGCTTTGGGAGTGGAGGAAAAATCTTGGACATTATTTGAAATACAATGCGCTTCTTCGAACATTTTAGTTTTAGCGGGTATACAAAATAACAAATTGACGTGCGCCCTTAAAAGTTTTTCGCTACGTGCCGCGAGTGTGTTTTTCACTTTTGAAGATGTTACAAGTATTTCCGCAGTGTTACAGCACTGAAAAAAGAACTTGGAAAAAGTTGACATTGTTTTTTCAAGACTATTTCTTTCATTTATTCTTTTCATTTGTATATATTTGGAGTACTATCTATCAAGATAGTTTTTTTATCCTATATCCGGAAACAGCAGAATCTGGCTCATATAACGCATAAATTCAAACAGTGCATCCCAGTCCTCGGCTGAAAAATTACGTTCCCAGTCTATTTCGTCGCCTGTGCATCTATCCCGAGGTCCCGGTCCTCATCACGGTATATGTATATACCCGGTCGCACAAAGCTTCTTGAGAGCGATATATACATCCCAGAGCGAGTCCGCGGCGCACAAGGTTAATCGGCCGATAAATCATTTGGCGCGCTGCCTCGTTCCTTCGATTATCACCCGCGCAGTCTCGCTTTTATTTTGGCCCGGGGTATTCCCGGAATCGCATGTTAATCGACGCTCTCTCTCTCTCTCACTCTTGCAATTACCTCTCGCAGGTTAGTTTAATCGCGCCGCGCGACGAGACGTCCTATATATATCTACGGCTTGATGAGAAGATGGGCCGCAGANTCGGCTGATGGTGATTTATCGGTCATTGTTTTTAGTGCGGTTTTTGCGTTCGTCTCGTCATTATGCTTTTTCCTTCGGGGAGGAATGTGCTCAACTTTTGACTCGCCAAAGTGGCCTTGCAGGTATGTATACCTGGGGCACAACCTAGCTATATATATGACTATTAAATTTAATGCAAGATTGTGCGTGAAACAGTATTAAGCTGAAGACTATTAGTCGTGTGCCGCGATGTAACCTGTTATTGGCGTATACAGCTCCTGTAAAGCAAATCGATTTCGATTCTCGACTCGAACTTCATTCCAAAGAAGCCCAATCCTGCAGATTCAGCGTGTCACCACAGCCGCGCGCACGGCTGCAGACAACAGGCCATCAATTCCATCCGACACGACCTAATCCCGCTCCAAAAGGCCAAAGCATAGATGTACCCATACCAAGCCCTGACACGTCGCGGCGTCACCTCTGCAATTCCCCGAAGCAGCGGCGTCTATATAGCATCAGCCAAGAGAGATCCTTTCCCCCGAGCAAGTCTGTCCTCGATAATTGATGTACGACCAGTCGTGGCTAATGGCCGCGATAATTACGCCGCGAGAGCCAATATCGCAGCGCACCTGTTTACACGCCGCGCGCGTGCGGCGATATGCTGCAGGTATGCATACTCTACTGATGACCAAAGGGCTAAGGATTTCCGCGATTCTCGCCGGGCTCCGACGTCTTTGTGCGATGAACTGATGCTTTTGTTGCTGGCTCTCCGAGGGCACTGATCAATCAGCAACGGTGTCGAAGTGATTGATTGGTTCGAGTTTTTTTTTATAGTATACATAAGGCGAGAATATAATATCGCTTTGGTTTTTGGCATTTTATTGTATACGAGCTGTGTGTTGCATTTAAATTGTTTTAAGCAAGTTTTTAGACAGTATTCACCATTTGATTTCCCGCTGTCTGTGTGTGGTATATACGAAGAGAAACGCCCTGCCATAATAATAGTAAACTCCTTCTATGCATATAATATTTCGCATTATTATTGCTTTAAATAAGTTTAATTCACATAAAAATCAACTTGTTGAAGACCAACGCGATTTTCAGTTTAATATAGGTTTGAAATACGAAGCTCGTTGTATGCACATCGTATTCACTTGTTGAAACAGGGTTTCTGCAGTAGAGATTCATAAATGATTATGAAAGATTAATTAGTATTAAATATAATTTTCCATCAAACTTCAATTTTCAGATTTAAGTATTAATTTGTGCTAACTATACATAATATTTCTGGTGAGTTGTTCGGTGCACACGAGTGCCAATAATCCTGACGCAAATTGGGATCATTAAAACATAATATGATTAATTATGCGAGCACATACCATCCGTCGTCATTAGTTCACGCTTCATCATATTTTTTCTTGCCTTTTGGCTTCAATCTCACGTCAAAGATGACTTCGAAGCAGCTATAAAAAAAGAAATCAGGCCGAAAGCGATTATTTATATTTATATTAATTCTATTATTTAATGAGCACCACGTTGGAATTAATTACAAAATATATCCGGTAATTTTCCAAAGCTATAGGTTAATGATTATTAAATCCGTAAATCATATTATCAATCGTATAATTTCACGTATATTGATTAAATTACATTAGAATGATGATGTAGGTATACTATAGTATAATTCAAACCAAAAATGTGCTAAAACATGAAAGTCAGTTACATGCACAAAAAATTCATTTCACCCAAGAAACGTATTGCAAATCAGACCATACATCTCTTATAGAAACTTTACGTAAAGTCGATCAGTCGGGCACAAAAACATCCCAATCGAGCATTCAATCATCTACTAGCTCATATCGGTCCAGCGCACTTTCTCTCATTGGCAAAGCGGTCCCTTTGAACTTTCCGAAATTTCACTTGGAAGCATTGCGAGCGCGCAGTATTAAGCATCCTTAACAAGACAGCAGAGAAAAGCCAGAGCCGTCTATAATCGTAAAATCACTTGCTCTCCCACATCTCCATCTGCGCTGGTCTCGCGGCGGCGATCGGCCACGTATACATACATACATACACCGACGATTAGATAAAAAGAAAACGACGTCGCTCTCGTATATATAATAAGGCACGACGTCGAGTGGCGTTCGGGTGCAGGCTAGTACTGCTGCTGCGTGCTAACGAGCCTATCGGCACTGTGTCGCGATTCGAGTGGCTGAAACTCCTCGAGTGCGATGCGGAGATATAGGTGTAGCCTCGGAGAGGATGAAAGTCGGAGAGAAAACCAGATGCGGGAGAATGATGACGATTGCGCCCATTGATGGGGAGAGGTGCGCAGTGTATACTTAGTGAGAATATGACCTCGTTTGATCTTCAGCCTCGATGGCTTCTGTATGATTCGTTACGCAGTGGTTAGAATATATATCGTGTGTGTATATTAGTAGCCAACGTTTGCAAATTAAAGAGAACTCGTAGAGCTCTCCGATAACAGAATCAAGCTAAAGTTGATACATGCATGTCTCTTAGTTGTTTTTTTTCGTGAAAATCGAAGTATTCATTAATCGTTATTTAACGTTGTAACGGAAATTATTAAAATTCTGATAAATTTAGCTTGTCAATTATTAACTGCTTTTCAATTTTCTCAAGCATAATAATGAGTTCAAGATTTTTACGATGATTTATAATTAATTTGAAATGAAGTGAACGCCACAAGAAAACTTTCCTTTAAATTGGATTTCCATTTTAATTTTTTCAATTTATCGGCTTCTTTTATAAAATCGTTAATCGAATGAATCTTTAGCGATTCAGGTTAAGTTTAACGAGTATAAATTTAAATTTAATGAAATACGTAATTACATACAATATCATTATTCTATTGAAATCCACATCACTTCAGACGAAACAGTCATTGACGCAAAGTGCATTGTTATTCGCGCGCATCAATACGTCAACGGCTTATCTACCCGTCTGCAGTAGCGCAAGTTCGTCTACTCTTCATCCAACATAAGTGAGCTATATACGTTCCCTCGTCCTTTATATACATATATCCACCTTTTCCAACTTCTCTCCTCTACCAAAAGCTCCCAACCCTAATATACATGCATATTGCCGACAGCAGAGTACAGTTTCAGCGGCAGCAATAGCTATACAGAAGCCATTGCTCTGAGATGCGACTTTGGCGGTTCTCGCGCGACGATATTGTTCTTAACCGCGTCTTGTTACGGTTGCGTAAGCAAGATCTCCTTGAGAGACTGCGCAATTTTCGAAAATCCCGCCACCGCATTTTCTCGCGGATATACTCTCGGCTTCTGCGACGGCGGCGTTCAATAATATTGTGCGCCGGAGCGCATGCCTTGGAGTGAGACAGAGAGAGAG
Source organism: Cecidostiba fungosa (assembly GCA_900474305.1). Lineage (NCBI taxonomy): Eukaryota > Metazoa > Arthropoda > Insecta > Hymenoptera > Pteromalidae > Cecidostiba > Cecidostiba fungosa. The sequence continues at coordinate 50,741 of UCOJ01000785.1, read as the reverse complement.
AGAGAGAAAGATCCGAACTACCGCGGCAAATTGGATTCTATTTCAAGGCGCTCCGCCGTATTAGCGCGATCAAGTACGAATTTCGCGCTTCGCGTCTCGCACAGCAGCCTTTATTCTGCTTCCCGCCCTTTTCTTTTCGAGTTTCCTGACATGTGCGAGCGTTTGTCTCCTCCATAACGTCTTCATCATCGAGAGCTTCGAGAGCTTACTTCTTCAATGCGAAATTTCGAGACCTGAGGTAAGGGGGTGCTTTCGTGACGAGAGCGACGTTTAAGAATTCATCGATTTTCACTTTAGTGTATTATGCTAAGCAGAGAAGACGCGAAAAATTCTGCGCGCGGTGTTAAACATAATTTGCGATGGAATTCGATTTGACGGGTCGACGGCATGAATTTTAGCGGGAAATGGGAATTCTAATATATATTGGAATCACCCTTGATACCGATGTATAGTGTTATTTCACACTATAATGAAACTTTTATCATCATGGCATACAAGTTTTATATGGGTACTTTGTTTTTCAAAAAATTGATGTTCTCTCTCTCTCTAAAAATCGAAGAGTAAAAAAAAATTAAATCTTTGAACATATCTTCATCACACTTGTACGTCAATCGAGGCATAAAACAGTCCCAAAATGACAAATTCAGTTTCCTAAACTCCTGCAGTAAGAGCCATCGCCTCTAATCCATTCCCAGCCCAAACAACAACACTCCAACTACACACCCGGACAAACTCGCAGCGGCGTGACTCGCTTCAGCTCTCTCATCTCCGTGGAAAAGCTTCGAAGCCCCCGTGCGGCCGCGAGATGAGTTCATCATCCCTCCGTCGCATCTAATTGTCCCGGATTGACGAGCCCCCTTGAATCGTAATCTCATCTCTCGCTGCATATACACGTATGTATACATATACACATATATACAGACAGACACAGTCAGAGAGAGAGAGAGAGAGAACGAATTGGCTCTAAACGACAGAGACGCGGGCTTGGGAGGTTTGACGACGACGGCGACGTCGAGGCTGCATCAGCACAGAGAGTCCGGGGATTCCCCGGTGAACCACGCCTACCCCATCTGATGCGACACGCGGGGCTCCCGTCTCTAATCCCGGGGCTTTTGCACTGCCTGTAAAACTGCGAGAGCACATCTCGAGATGATTCAATAACGGCATTAGTATCAGCGACGGCTCCCTGGTTGTCCATGCGCATGACTGCTTACGGTCTTGAATTTAGGGCCGATGGTAAGGTTATTCTAGTCACCCGCATGCTATAATAATTGGAAACTCCGAGAGCTTCCGTAATTTGCTTTTTCACCATGAATCTATATATAGGATGGGTTGCGGGTTTTCAAAGTTATTCATGTTTGAATTTAAAAAAAAATCAATCTAAACAAACTTATTTATTAGGTTAAAAGCACTACACGTATAATGTATAATTTCAGCAAGCGAAAGCGTTATTGCTGTTGTGGAAACATTACGTAATTGATATCATAGTTTGGGAAGTATTCGACCACAAATGGTTTTGAATAATTTCTGGATTTTGCTGAATATATGCTTGAATATATAATTAATTATTCAAAAATTTAAAGCTATCTCAAGGTCCTTTTTCTTGAAAAACATGTTAAAATTAAAATTTTACTAATTTTAATGATAAATCGAAATATTATTCGAAACAATTTTGCTGTCATATATGATTGGTTAATTTGGTGACGAAAAACTGTGCCATGAAAATCGAATATACTTTATTAAAAAAAATCTATCTTCTATCATAGCATCTCCTCAAATAAAAAGAAAGAGATAGAACTGAATCTCCTTATAGTCTGAAAACCTCGAGCACCTTCAATCGCTCTCGCTCCCAGATTTTCTTCTTCCCGGCGCAGCGTCGTTTTTCTACAGCTCTCTATATAGGTACACTTATTTTCGCCGGTCGACGTTCTCCGTTATAGTATAGTCTGTCGATTGAGGCGTCAGTCTGAATTACGATCTGCTTCCCTTGCCGCACTGGCGGAGCGGATGAGCTCTCGAGGGAGAGGACGACATCGACGATGCGCGCGCCAGCTCCCATGCTAATGTCGCCGAAACTCATTTCCTCGTCGGATTATGAGGGAGAGAACGATCGGCAGGAATCAGAGTTTCCGAGCTATAGTTTCGACTTTGCCGGGGCTGAGGCAACTGTGCGGGATTATTATTCCGCGGGCATAATCATGCTGCCTGCCTGCTGTCTTAAAATAAGAAAAAAAATATATATATATATATAATGTTCGAGCTTTTCTACAATTAATGCCATCACAGGATACCCGACAATACTCGTAAAACAAACCTGATGAGCAGTATAACGCCGAAATATTTTTTAACAATCAATATCTTCACAGCGAACTAGCACGTTGACTCTGTGAAGCGAACTAATGAAAATCCAAAGTTATCCGAACGACCAATCGAACGAAACGATCCGCTGTAGCCGGTGCGTTCATGCGCACTTTGCACTGGCTATACATCTGCAGGCAACAGTATATGTATATATACCCGGCTTGAGCATCGAATTCACGCGTAAACTGCCTATAGCCTGAACGCTTGAATCGCGATGCCAGGCGTCCCGTACTGTAGGCCACTGAAATAGTTTATTTACACGCGAGCTATGGACGTCGTCATGCACGGCTCGGATGGATTCATCGATGGTGCAATGTGAGCGCGTGCGTATTGTGACGTCGTTATACTACGCGTATATAGCCAACCGGATTAACGGCTGGACTGTAGTATAAGCCTTTTTGGTATATTGGTATGGTTGCTTTTTTGCTTCCTTTTTCGTGCTCAGGAAATGAATGAAAAAGAACAGAGTGATGAGAACTTCGCTCTTGCCTAAACTTATTACATCTGGTTTTTTATGTGCTCTCTGTACCATGTGAACTCGGATGTGAATGTGGAAACTTCAAAATTATATTATAAACCTCTTAGAATTATTGCAAACAGTTACTAATATTGTTCAGATTTTAATTTTCTTCTTTATTTTGGTAAGTCTATTATTTGTTTACAAAATGTAATGCCTTCGTTATATTTCTGTCAATATTTAAATTTCTCTTTAAAGTTAAAATTTGCATTTACAAGATCTTCTTTTTCGTATTTACAGAGCCTCTCTTTTGAAGCTCGCAGAAAAGCTGTTTTGAAGTTCGCAGTACGAGATATGGCGTAGCCAGCGATGTGTATACAGGGATACAGCTTTTAATATTTTGCTGCGCGTCCGACTGTCCGATGGTCCTTAATGGAGTGAAAATAAACATTTCCGCGTGTGCTTTTGACGAGTTACTCGCATAACAGCAATATATGGTATATGAGATGATGACAGACTAAGTACGGTATGTCGAGCTTGTACGAGGAACTAGGTCAAAAGTGTCGTCTGATCAGTGTAAAAGCTCGCGATGGAAAGATCCACTGCTACGAGCTTTCGTATACACGACGTCCGGTGGTTTCTATTTCTCTCTCTCTCTGTTTCCGAGCTTTACTTTTTTCGAGTGAGTCGGGTACCGGTTTAATATGTCACATTCTGACTCATATTCTCGCTCTAGTTGATTTTCGCAGTGTAGCGTTAATGCGTCAGCCTGCCTATTCCTTTGTTTTCTCTGTTTTTTTTTGCATCGTGTTTGTCTATTGACGGAGCTTTTTCCCGTTGTTTTTTGTAATTTCACTTTTTTTTTATAATACGACCTACATGTATGAAGATATCGTATGTTCACATTTTTTTTTCAATTTTCGGCGATACTCGTCTAGGCTTTCAGGGGGAAAAAGTCACGGAAGTGTGGCAACAAATTCATGATTTATTTTGAAAATCTGGAATTTTAAATTTAAATTATTTAAACTATAAGAATAATATGGTTTTTACCAAAGTTTGTATTTTACTGTTTATATTTTTAGATCATTATAGCATTAAAAAATTATATTGCGCCAGTTTAAGCCGACTAGTCCAGTTAACCATAAATAAATTAAGGGAGTATACTATTGGTAAGAGATAGACCGTTTAGAAAAAATCTGTAATTAAACTTATTATGTAGATTATATTCGGCCCAAATTTATAGCTTATAGACTTGGAAAGGCAGTAACAGATAAAACCAAGCAAAATGCAACTCCAAGTCCAGTTATTTTTTCCAGTTTCGTTTTTAGACTTAGATAAATAAATAAACAACTCAGGCAGTTATAGTACGAGCGCTCAAGCACGCCCAACAAAAGGCAGTTTTTGCATAGGTGACATACCGCTATATGTACATTCTGTGCGCAGATTGTAATGAGGGAACTAGTACGCCATCTATTAGTTCCGCTGGTCAGAAATCCGAAGAGTTTAAGCGGTGGGGGAAGGGCCAGTCCAAAACTGACGAGCAAATCATAGTTATAAGTTTATGTTAGACTCACAACAATTTTTAATGAAAATTTTTAGTGGTAGATGATTTTAAAAGGCCTGGGAATTATGATGATAAATAGAGTCGCTTATGAGAACGTATATTTCCTATAATTTGATTTATGCAATTTCTAGCTGTTACAAACAATACAAGTAGACGAACTATAAAAAGTGTTATTCTTTTGACTAGCAACCTACTAGCCATGCAGTACACCCTCAAAGGAAAAAAGAAATATTTTGATTAGATTCGAAGAGTTAACCGACAAACGTCTTCAGCATCATAACTATAATGCTCACCAAGGCTTTAGCAGCTTTTGCGCCGCAGCCGTAATTACCGGAATTGACTGCACATTGCACAAAGCCGAACCTTAATTATTGCTCGGAATCCCTTGCTTCTTGCACTTCCTTCAGCCGATTCCGCGCAGCATAAGCGCCAGCGATGCGAGTTCCTTTGTGCAGCGGCTGCAGTTTCTCGTACTCTCGATCCCGTGCTTTGTCGCTACTCCAGCTCTTCTGGAGATTCAGTTCCGTTACGCACTCAGGCTGACTTTCAAAGCTCACGGATTTCCGAGTGGTTTGACTCTTTCTGTCTCTCTCTCCCTTCTAGCTCGGATTCAAGCTTTTATCGATTTTTGCACGAGAGCTGGAAAAACGCGCTTGGTTGAGTTATTGCTCGCATGATTTGCGAAATTCTTGGGGGAAATTTCTTCCGCGAGTCTTTGCCTTTATTTTGCGCGCGAGCGCCCTTTTGTCGTGAGGCGCGCACACGTCCTTGCGCGAGCGCCTTTTGTCGTTTTCCGCAGCCGCGATGTTTGATTTGAAGTGATTTTGCGCGCTGCAGTAAGCTGGCGCACTGTGCCGAGATTTTCTTTGACTGACGTAACAAGCTCCAGTTTTTTTCCCCCCGTCCTTTTGTAGTTCTTACTACTCTCGCGGAGAAGTTGTGTGCCTTCTATATACTGCTTTTTAGAATCGAGAAAACTTTTCAACGAAAGATTGAAAAAGCGTACAACGGATTTTTCTAGTAAATCCTTGTTCTTCTTGAAAATTCTTGAATTTTCCTGGGTGTATTTTATTATTAACATTGTTAATTTTTTCGTTTCACCGGGAATATTATTATCGTCGAGAAAAAGCTTTTTCTCTTTGTTCGATGTTCGAAGACTCTGCTCTAAAAAGTTAACGATCTTTTCTTACCGGTTACTGACCTCATTCTCATCATTAACGTTTCAAATCCGAGTAAAATTCTTTCTCGCTTGCAATTTGCTGAAAGCTTTGATCTAAAAATTCTCTTTCTTTGCAATTTATATATATATCAAGGATCGTTATTGCATCACACAGAGTGAACTTTCAAGCATTACGTCGACAATAGTGTCGAAAGTGTACCGCGAATGAACGTTGGCAACGCGTCAGGCGTAACAAAGTCGTCGAAATCAGCACCTCTGCTTCTGTACAGGTTTTCACCCGCAATTTAGCCCCGACGAACCATTAGTCTTTACGTTAGAGCGCGCGAGCAGGCAACAGAGGCGTTTATTGCCCTCGTTGACGCGTAATACATAGGAACGAATGAACGATTGTGCCGAACGACAAACCAGACGGAGAGAATAGCTGTATAGTTGAGCCTTTTCCTTGCGGAAAAGCTTTGCACGCGTTAACTTGGAAGAAAAACTGATTGATCGGATTTCCGAACTGCTGGAAACCAAGGGGTTTAATTATTGATCCTTTGAAGCCTTGATTGGGAAGAGCTATATCGTGATGTATTAAGGTTAATTGAGTTAATTGGAAATTGTAAACTCTGCACGGTTACCGTTATAAAACTACGGGATCACGTAACAAAACTAAATTGTGTTTTGATACGTTTCAAATCCTAAATAAGGCATCATCGTGTCTCGGCAGTTTTTATACCTCAAAAATGTTCTCCTTGCCACGTGTCTTACAAGACTTAGCAACAGCAAATAATGAATGCAAAAATTCTCCAGTTCATACACGCAAAGTCATGCATGTATTTTTGCCAGTATCAAGCTGGCTCACGCGTGCAAAGTCGCAAGGAGAAGCAGCTCGTAACGCGCGCAGCAAAGCCACGACTGATATCTTGAGCCGCGGGTTAATCTAGAGTCTAGATTACTCCTCATTGCGCGCTCCCTCTCTCTCTCTCTAGCTTTCCTGCTTTTAGCGGAGGACGCGGCTTCAGTTAGAGATTGCCGTCGCGCGAGAAACTGCGCGTCTGGTGTGTGTATATAATTATATACTCGCGAGAGACCCGACCATAAAGAATCCCGTGAAATATATGGCGGGGCTATACCCGTCGCCCTACTGTACCTGTCTTATATACACTCCTTCGCGGTGGAAAAAAGCCGAGACGACTTAGATATATACAGCGCGCGCCAGATGAAAAAGTTTGAAGGTGCTGGAGAGGATTGGAGCTCGGAAAATCAAAGAATGTCGGATGGATTTCGATCATTTGTAGTTCTCGAGGGTTTGCGGCAGTTTGTCATTACTGATTGCTGATTTCGAAATGAAATTCGTCGATTGAAACAATATATAACTTTTATCAAGAAATTATTATTTATGGAGTATTTAACCGTGCGCGGATCGGGAATCAACGGAATCGAGATGCAATCGGAATAATTTCCGAAACAAACAGACTTTTCAATGTAGTAATAATCGCTCGAGCTTGAATTCACTCACAGCGATCAAACATTCTCCTGGAAAGTTCTGATTAGCCCGGGGAACAATACACGGCGAGCACACATTTTCGCACGTCTACACAATCGGCAAACTTCAAATCCCGCGATTTCGCGTTCAAATATCCCCCTCCCCCTCCCGTCGAAAAAGGGTAGAAACAAACAGTTCGGATAAAGCAACTTCCCCAATCAGCAATTCCTCGTTTCTACCTCGAGCTTCGTCTTTTTACCTCCGTCAATGTAACGTCGGCGGTAATCCGCGCGCTCTCGCAGAGATTGTTTCCGCCGCAGCGAACGTCGCGTTCGGGTCAAGAACGGTTTTGCGAATACCGAAAGTTCGTTCGCAATCGGTAAAACCCTCGGCGATTTTCCTTGCCCGGGATTATTAAGCACTAATCCAGCGAAATTACTGGCGAACCCCGAGCATCGCGAGTTTATCTCCCGACGCTTTTCCCGAGTAAAGCGAGCTCTCTGTGTGTAGTACTCTATATCCTTGTTTTGCGCGCGATGTAGTCTCGGAATGTTTTCTAGTCGCTTGTGATTACGGAGCGCGCGCGCTTCGGTATACGGGAAACGTCACTACTGCGCGATCCGCAATGAGAATTCGCCGGAGCGGGTTGTGATTTTAAGAAAGTCGGTCAGAGATGGATTTGCTACCGTGGCACTGGATGGGGAGAATCTTCGGGGAAACGGGTATTATTTTTTGAATATTCTTGCGTATTCGAGTAAAATTTGTTCGAGCTTTTAAAATAGTCACTTCATAATTGTTATATAGATAATAATACTATACTTATATATAATAATAACTTACATGTTATATAGCACCGAATTACAATGAATTAAACGAGAAAATGAAAATATACGAAACAATATTTCGAGATTCCCATTGCCGTTCGTCTCTCTGTCTCTCTGCTTTCCCTTTCGATATATCGACATCGTCTCATTTCAAACGAATAATATCCTCCGGATTATCGTCGAGCTACGTACCAATTCCGGTTCGCGATAAAAGCGCGCAAGCTATATATATATAACCTATCCTCTTTTTACCAACGAACTTCATCGCTCATCCGCTATACTGTGAATCGTTTTCAGCCATTCTAGATTAAATACGACAATGGCATTGCAAATCGATTCATAATGGAATTTTTGCTTTCTACGTCCTTTCAACTGATGGCTGGTATTATATAACCATTCGATTTCAGGAAAATATATGGCTTTTAAAGCGTTTTCGTGTTGCCGATAATTATTATACTCATTTCGAACATATCTTAAAGCTGTTTGCTTTGATCTACAACTATATATAATCCATGTGTATCAATGTTTTTCCCATTATTATTGCATCAAATACTGCTGTATAACAATATTTGATCATATAATTTTCGAAATGCAGAATAAAGATATTTATCTCCCGTAATGAAACTGTACTCTGACAAAACATTAATAATAGTTCCGTGTGTTACATTAACGAGTATAATGCTCTCGTTGGCCCTACATAAACCAACACCTAATTGTAAAGTCCTTTATAGCAACGCTCATATATATTCTAATAGATGGTTTATCAGAGGTTTACATTAGAAGGAGTTACGGAACGCTATTATAATTATGTACTCTACAACGAGTAATTTTTGTTTCTCTGTTGAAAGCATACTGCATAATTAACTAGATATCGGTTAATTGCGTAAACGTTCTCATTTTGAAACCATCATATATAACAAATAAGTTATGAATATTTGATCAAGCGTTAAGCACGTTTCATTTAATATTCTGGATGGGTTTCATTATCTGAAAAAAGAAACGTTTGCAATAAAAATTAAAACAGCGCCATCGTATATACTTTATCGCGAGCATTACTTAGTAAAAGAGGAGATAATAACGTGGGCATAGTTAACATCGCACTTTAACTGGTAGCAGCATAACTCAAATCTGCAAAAAAAGAACGTGAAAATCGGATCGCGCGTAATACGAACACGAGCATAATACGCCATCGTGATAATGTGTATTAAAAAAGTGTACTGTAGCGACGGTCTGCATGAGCGACCCAGTTACGCGACTCTGGATGCTCGAGCTTACGCCTCTGAGAGGATCGTACGCAGACTTTAATCACGTATGCGGTGGAGCTTCGGTAGCCGGTTTCGGATTATGGAAAGAGGATTAGTTTTACACTGGAGTGCGTTTGCTAAACTTTTTTCCAGCAGAGCTGGATTTTTTTTCAAACGCGAGTGTATTCCATTTATAGCGACACGACCGCCTATATAGCAATTATGCTGCTATTTCGAGTTTTGGTGAAAATTGAAATACTTGATGACGTGATTTTAAATTGACGAATTAGACTCGCACCAGTCTCTTACAAAAAGATAACATTTGCTGTAATTTAATAATACTTGCAGATTTCAACTGAGTGGGTGCAAAAAGGCTCATGGATTTTTTTAATAAAGAAATTTTTGGCATTTATCGAAATCAAGTAATGCGTCCCCTTTTCACGATTTTTCGCTATGTTCAATCGCTGAGAGTTTTTCACCTAAGCGACCATTTAATGATCTTTTTTTCAAATTGAAGTTCTTTCAGTACTTTCATTCTATAATTATGGATTTTCCGTTTGCGCCCTCAGGAATTGAGTACATGGCCTTGAACAATGGCCACTTTTCGCATAATTTGAAGGGCCGAGAAAACAGTGTCACAAGGCACTTTTTACGTGTTGGAGAGTAGTTTTGAACTCTTATTAACATAAAGAAATAGAACAAAACTGTTGAAGGCGCGTACCCCAATATTTTTTTTTACTCATTTCTGGACACAAAAATTAATTAAAATTCATTATTTCATTAATTAAAATTGTTTATTCCGCAGTGTGAATATCAATAAAGTGCATTTATTACGTGCCGTTACCTATCGCAGTTTCTATTATCATTATATTACAAGCAAAGATTTCTTTGATTTCCAGTAGTCGTTACTTGTGTTTAGATCCGCAAATCGTAATTTACCAGCACAAACCAGTCGTCCGTCTGATCATAACAATCGTATAATCTGAACATCTTCGGAGTTGCTTCCCGAGTTGTAGGAGTAGGAAAAACAAGTTCCTTTATGCAATAAACAAAAACAACGGCATAATAAGTGATCGCATCGCACTCCGTGTGCAATATAAAGAGAAGCTGCAGCGAGTGTTGCGCAGTCGATTTTTCAGCATCTAATAGCGATTGCTGTGATTATATTCCAGTCCTATTAAAGGGTAAGTCAAAATTATAATAATTTCATTATAAAGTGCTCAAAATCTATAAACTCCTGTTATAGGTGTAATTTTCAATAATACTATATTCTATATCAAACTTTACCTCTAATAATAATATGTTTAATTTTTTCAGCGTAAACATGCTTCGACGCGTTGTTGTAATTGTTCTCATCTTGGCGATCGTCTGCTGCGCCGAAAGTGAGTAAAAATTGACTTATTAGATGTGTACTAACACGTTATTACAAAAGAAATCTATTTTATTAACTATTATTAACTATTATTCACGTTATTATTCAAATTTACAGATGCCAATGCAGCTGGAGCTGGTAGTGCACGGATGGGCAAGAGGCAGGCCGTACCAGTACCTCAGTTGTGCGATCCTTCATGTGATCCTCCGTTAACCTGCGTCGTCGACAATACTCAATGTGACAATGGCCCGTGTGTTCCAAAACCAATCTGTGTACAGTACTGATTGGAGATAAAGTAATAAATTGTTGTATTAAACTTGTACACGTTGTGATAATTCTGTAAAATGACCAATACAATAAATTTGAAAAAGTTTAATGTTAAACACGCATTATTATAAAAAGAAAGAAAAAGTAGTTCAATCTATATTAATCAATAAGAATAAAAAGTATTTCTATAAAAAATTAATTTGCAATTTACAACTAAGAATCGCGCCGCGTGGACGGACACTTCCACTTTAAATCTTATGAAAAATAAATATAAAAGCTCGATGAAAGTGTACACATAAATTGAGTTCTCAAAGTCCACACATTAAAGCCGTAGATGTTGCATTTGCAGAACTAATATAAAAAGCTAAACAAAAAAAGAAAAAAACTAATAATACAAATCCCACCAGCTATCCTAAGGAAGAGCATTAGCGATATATAACCTATCTCACGCATTATCACACCTATGATGAGAGTGTGATCAACGGAGTTCCAAATCGCCTGGATATTATCTTTAACAATATTTGAATTGAATTATGCAAAAGTTTCTATAATAATCACTTAAGCGATCAAATTTTGAATATATGATTTGGTTCTCACAAGCATGATTTGTTAACTGTTACCAAATATTTATTTGGCCACATCCAATCGAATATTTGGTAACAGTTAACAAATCATATTTGATACGCCAAAATCTTTTATTACTAAACTAGATTTCGGCCTGCGTTAAGTGTGCGACAGATTATAGTATAGATAAAGATACCACTATGTGGATTCTGGCTTATAACACTATAATTATCTACTAAAGCGATCATCTTGAAGTATATTATTGCTTTAGAATCAACATAGAAAAGTATCTGAAGCAGGCAGGAGAGTGGTTACATCTATCGTACACATAGTGTCTTCATAATTTTTTTTTCACCAATCAACAAAATTTTCCGATAGGGTTAGTACGTATTTATTTGTGACAATGTATTCAGAAAATTACAATTAAGTAAAAATGCAGTTGCTTGATACTAAGTCGAACTGTGAAACAGTAGCTGCAATAACGGCATGGGTGTCTGAAATAATAAATGTGGACGCAGTAACCAAGCGAGATCAGGAGAAAGTTTTATCTAGAAAGCTATTCGAAGGACGCATAGGGTAACCGTTGGGGACTGACAGAACTGCGATAGCTAGACAGTTGATACGTAACTGGGGAGTAGTTAAGACCGTTTCTTTACTTGAGAAATATTTCTATAGTTTTACTTTTTCTGACCTAAAAATGTAATAAAAATAGGCAGTTTAAAATTTTATTTGAATGTGATTATTGAATGTGAATATCATACAGTTTGTATCATTTCATTTTCCTTCGTGATTATCTCTTACGAATCGAAATATAAATTGTTTAAGTCAGCATTCATCTTTACTCTAATATAACTGGCATAGAACATAATCTGCTGAATATCAAGAAGTAAAAAAATTATAATTATAATAGTCAGTATTTGAAATAAACGCCTCAAATTAACTTAGGTGTAAACAGCGTTTTATCTCAAACGTTATCTTTCTTTTCGTTCGAAGCAATCTTTATCGACCACAATGTACCAGACGATATGCATAGCTGGTAAGCGATAGAACTAGCTTGTAGTTAACTATATAAGACTACTTCAATAAGACTGTTTTCAATGTGTACTCTTAGATGAAGAATAGCATGACACAGCGTTAATATAGTGGTGTTTGAATAATCAGATAAACGATTAGTGCAGGACGTAAGTTTCAAGACGTAAGTTTGATGTGCTTTATTTACACTCGTATATTATACTGTGGTAATTTATTATTTGCCATGCATCACGTAAATATTATTTACAATGAACATTATTTATTGCAGTAAGCTATGGATACTAACATTCGCACACGGAAAAAGCGTCTCGACTACAGTCCAGAAGTCTTGAAAATTGCGTTGGATGCTATAAAATCGGGGACTCCTATCAACGCTGCAAGTAGAGAATTTAATATTCCAAGAGCCACACTTCACAGTAAAGTCATTAAAAAGTACGCCACTAAGAGAAAGGAATCTGGCCCTGCTTTATGCTTGACTGAGGAAAATACTATCGCTAAATGGATAAAGTTTATGTGTACGGTAGGACGACCAGTCACAAAAGATCATATAGTTAACAGCGCAGAACTAATACTTGCAAAATCTAAAAGATCTAATCCGTTTACAAATGGACGACCAAGCCGACGATGGTACGAAGGCTTTCTTCGCAGAAATAAAGAACTAGTTAGAATAATACGCGATACTATTCCATTAAAAAGAACGGCAATCAGTGAAGACCACATTAGTAAGTGGTACTCAAGTGTAGAAAATCTGTTGAAATCTAAAGATCTAAGCAATCTCGATTCGACAAGAGTATTCAACATTGGCGAAACTACTTTATCATTAAATGGCCAAGATAAATCAAATCATGAAAATGATAGAGATGAAAAAGTGAGAGTTTTGTTGGCTGGCAGCGCGAAAGGGCAATTAGCATCAAGTTTAATTATCTTCAAGAAGACACAAATTACAGACAGTGTCAAACTACCAAAAGGATGGCATATCGGGACATCCGAAAAGGGTTGCGTAACTGCAAACCTTTTTTGTGAATACATTGAGAATTTCTTTTACCCATGGCTCAGAAAAAATAAAATACAATTACCCGTCATTTTATTTTTAGATTCATGCGTATCTTATTTGACCCAAACGTTAAGTGAGTTTTGCCAAAATCATCAAATTGAAATAATCGTTTTACCTCCAAACGTGACGCGGTTTATGCAACCTATACAAGTGAGTTTAGTTCCTCCGCTAAAGGTTAACTGGGGAACATATGTGGATATTTATAAAAATGAAAATCAAGTTTTAGAAGTTAAGCTGGATGATTTTGGATTTCTATTAGCAGAAGCCTTTGGGAATACAGACATTACTAGAAAACTAGCTAACGGGTTTCAATTGTGTGGCTTACATCCATTATCAGTCAAACAAATAATTCACACAAAGCCATTTATTGAACGAAGACATAGGGAAGAAATCGAACAACTTGTAACACTGCAAGAGACGGAACAATCTAAACAATTAATGCTTCACGAAGGAATAGTCACTGAACCGATAATACTGCAATCGATGTTGTTGAAGTCATTAGAAAGATACATTGATTCAGAAAAATTAGAAACATTTAGATCTTCTATAAATGCTGACGTATGGCTCGGAAAAATAGAAGATACAAATTTATTCCACACATGGAAGAGCATATTAAATGATAAAAATGTAAATAATTGGAGATACATTGAGCGGGATCTGAGAAAGGAAGATGTAAATATATCATTTTACTATGTCATTCTGTAAAGATTTTAAGAATATAAGAACCAGAACGATAAAAAATTTTTTTTTCAGCACAATTATTCAGCAATGGAATTACAACCTAGAAAGCCAAATGCGGAGTTTACAAAAAATAAGAATAACGTGCATTTGTTAAATATACATCTAGAGGAAAGCATTGCCGATGTATGTTATTTTAGATTTTTCGCGACAAATATATTGTAATTTAATATAATAATTTACATTGTCTTTTTTGCAGACAAACCGAACTACAAGACAGTATGTGAGCCGAATAATTAATAATAAAAATTTGAATTTAATTGTTGATCTCGTTGTTATGGATCCAAATGATAATATAGAAAATATTGAAGTGGATCTATTTCAAAGAACTGCAGAATAAGTTGATATCTACAGTCATTCATATTGCTGATAAGCGATATATAACCTAGATAACTTGATATTCAAAACAATTCTGTGAATCATTATAACAGTATAGTAGAGTTAAGAACATAATCTACATAATCTTTCTCATGACAAGAGATATACGGGCTGAATTGAACTGTTAAAAATTAGACAATATAAGTTTGGTATTACAATTAATAAAAAATAATTGTAAAATTGAGATCTCCAGTAAGCTATAGGTATACTGTAGCATTGATAAGTTACTTATATAAAGAAATGTAAACAATTTTTCATAAATATGTAGCCTTTTTATAAGAATATCTTAAATCAATACTTTTAACATTTAAATATATTGCATGAATGTATTAATTTATTTCAAAATAATATACCGCTTTTTATATTCATCGTAACTGTTACTGTTATTAGCGTCAATTTTAACATCTTACGATGTATAAAGATGCAAATAAAAGCATAAATTATTCAAACGTTTGGTGTACATAAACTAATGGTAATTTTGATGTATAGTAACATTCAGGGTGGCCAATTAATTGAACTTGCTATCGTATTTTATTTTATTAAACAAATGTATAACCTAGGCTATATTCTTACTACTGCATAGAGATTACATTCCGCTATATATTTACGAAAAATTGAAGAAAACATTTGTAAGCGATAATTTACAAAAAACTATATTTCGATTTCTTATAATTTATATTTATAATTCTGTAATAATTCAAACTATCTAGTAATATAATTTCAGCTTGTGTATTGAAATATTTATTAAATATTCTTAAATAAATAATGAATAAGAACGTCGTGCATCTTTTAACATTTATTGAACACTTATAAGAATTAGAACTACAGATAATAAAGGAATAATGTTTTTAGTAACTAATATCAAAGTATTTTTTAATAACTAATTACAGCGTCATTTGGACGAAGAGTTCTTTTATAAAATACGATTGATGTTTCTTGATTATCAATTCCGACAAATTTTAACACTAAAATTCCGAATTGTGTAAGAACATAAACAATGCTTTGATAGTATTATCTTATAATTGACAAACATAAAATATTAGTTTATGCTTTTAAATTTGATTCTTTCGATCCTTCTGCGCAATATATAACAATTAAAGCAGCCTTACAACGTTGCGATCTCATCAATTAAATTTGGCTCTGATGCGTATTCAAGGGTACTTGGGCGGCTTCTCATCCTGAAGGATGATCTTGTCGAGGCAACGATTAGCGGCAAGCGTGCGCTTGTATACGAATAGGATAATGAGACCGACAATCGTGAAGATGAGGACACTGATGAACAGTCCGATCGAGAGGAGGCTGCCGATTCCAAGACTCCTATAGCTGACGATCATGCTGGCGCTACCTTCCTCCTGAAGGCCTTCCTCTTGTACAAAGCGAGCATGGCACGACCATTCGCCCACGTCTTCCTGGTAGTCGACCACTGAAATAATTTGCAATGAACAGATTTTTAAGCTTTGATTGGATTTAACAGACGGAGGCTCTACTAATTTTCCAAATCTAATACTGAACAGAGTCTAGGTTCATTCGGGCCAACATCCGCGCGAATCACTCGTGCGAGTTGCGCTCGCGACAAACAAGCTTCCTAAAATGAAATTTCGCGAAAAGTCTGCCGCTGTCCTCGGATCGAGAAAAAGGAGCTGGAGAAAGAGAGCGTGTGTGTGTGAGAGAGAGAGAGAGAAGCCAAAGAAAAGTCGCGCGCGTGCGATCAAGGAAAAGGCGGCAAACAATCCCGTCGTGGCGGCGAGCGTCCTGCGGACTTTCCGTCAAAAGACAAACGACGCGGAGCGACAGCAGTCTTCTTTCGCGGAGGAACTGTTTTACTTTGTCGCTCGACTTTGTCTTTTCACCGAAGCGGCACGCCGGCAAACGAGCTGCTGCTGCTGCTCGGCGCCGAGACGCGCTGGCGAGAATCGAATCTCGAGACGCGAGAGCAAGCCGATTGGTTCGGTGACTTTTTGCCGAAGAAAAATATTGCTTTAGGCGCCTTATTTTTGAAAGGCGAAAAACGGATCTTGAGGAAGGAGTGAGAGGAAGGCGACGACTGAGCGACTCTGACGAGGGACAATATTTGACGTCTTCGATTATTAAAAAAGTTCCCGTCGCTTGTTTTGTCGCTGGCGGAGCGATGGGGAGAATTCTCCCTGAGCTTTAATCTCTTGAAATTTTTTCGCACCGAGAATGCTTCTACTTTCTTGAATTAAAATTTCAAAAAATAGTTTTTCATTGATTAAATTGGACTTTAGAGTGATTTTTGCTGTTTTCTTGCAGTATTTTGGTTGAAATATAGTTTCTCGTCTGCAGTTTTGGAAATTAAATTTCGGTGTAATTTGCAGAAATTATAGGACACTTACCACGGATGGTCAGTCTGCAGTGCGTGCTTACGGACTCGGTGAAGTAACGTCCCTGACGATCGACATTGATACCATGTCCTTGGGGATTAACCCATCGGCAGGATTCTATGATCTTGTTAGATTCGGGCAGTGGCCGGCAAATGAGGTCGGTATCCCTCGCATCCAAGTAGACCACATCTCGTGCTGCCATCAGGTAGCTCTCTGTATAATCGAGGATGTAAAACGTCGTGATCAATTGCTTGCCAACAAGTTAATATCATTTACTTATAGCCTATGTATTCCTAGCTCATAAGGTTTTACCGAAAAAATTCTCATATCAATTTTATAACATAACCTGAATAAATCGATCGACTAATATGTATGTTATAGCCTATCGAAAGTTTCGTACGCGCCTAAACCAATAAACTTGTCGCAGCGGCGACGAGATCTCGCGGTTTTGCGATAAAATAACTCTAGCTCATATAGTGCACCGTAGTTTAAATGACAGCTGCGCTTATCATCGGAACTCGCGGAGCGCCTTGGCTGCCGCTCCCACCCCCAATTCCACGCAGCTCATCTATTACTTAGTTAATTAATTTCGCGTCCGTACGTCGTCGGCTGCTCTCTAATATACATATATAATAACCCAAGGAACCTCCCGCGAGATGCATAGTGGGGGGTCAGGGCACTGAGTTATTAAGTCCATGAGTAATGAAGGGGCCGTTAATACGCTAGACGATTCTATTTAATCCAATAAGCGGCGCGCCCGGATATTAGTTTAGCAATTAGAGAGCGTTCTTGCCAAGTTCCACTTTACTTCGCGGGCGGTTCTTCTGCCTGCTCGAGCTCTTCTATTCACCTATACAGCCGCCCCTCGATGCTCCTTCAACGCAGCCGTATACTCGCTCCGCTTTCTCTCTATTTCGAGATTCAACCCCTTCTTCATCGGCTCTTCGCAGTCTCTATTAATTATGGTCTGTTTATTGCGAAAGCGAAGCTTTACGAGAGTGAGATTACACGCTCGCTTGCATCGAGAATGTCAAATTAAGGTACAAACGCGAAGTAACCGTGGATGTTAACTTGACGATAATCGTTCTACATCATATGGAGTTATATCGATTCAATATTTTTTTCGATATTCAAAACGGATAATTTACTTTTAAGCGTGACTTGGAAGTCGACCTCCAATTCGGGGCCGTTGGCGACCCCCATATGGCAAGTCCACTTTCCAGCATCTGACTTGCTCGCTTCCTCAACATGAGCCGAACAATCGCCCATCTCGAGTCCATTGCCGATGTAGCTGAGAGCTGGCGGTTGCACAGTCTTGCCCATCTGCACGTTGTGGACGGTACCGTTGGGACTACGAAGCCAGCAGTAGCTCAGCACCTCGTCTGCGCTGCACTTGATCTGGAATTGTAGATAAACACATATATTAGCACTTTCTGTTTCGTTGGATGATAAATCTTTTTTCACTTCTCAATATTAGAGTCAACACTAACGTCGTAAGGAGCGCCGGACTTGGCGTAAACGTCGTTAGCCTTAGCAACTGATGTCACGTCAGAGCTGCTTCTTGCGGGTTTGTTCACTTTTAGAATCGTTCCCAATGTTTCCGATGAGAACGTTCCGATTCTGACTAAACATTTCCACGCGCCATAGTCAGCAGCTGTTGGGTTGTGAATTGTGACACCGCAGTCCGTCATGTAATTATCGCTGTTGTATATACCGTTTCCATAATAGCTATACCTGGAATCGCGATCTTTGTTAGAAAAACTCAAATTTTAATTTTAATTTAATCTTGGAATTCTTACTTATTGTTTCCGACAGCGAAGCTCATGTGGAGTACTTCACCATCTGGTTTGATGAAGCTGCAGAATTTGATTGAAGAAGTGTGAACTTGGCAGAGCAAATTGATAGCTCCGTTTGATCTGGTGACGTTGCTGTAGAGTGAAATATCGTCTAAAAAATTGAATTAAAATTTTAGATGTTGTACAACTGATATTATATGTATTATATGATAATAGCGAAAGTCAAATTGTTCTCACCGTAAGTGTGAACGATTATCTTCTGCTCGACGAGGTACTCTATACCCTCGAATCCGTAGTAAGCTTTCCAGACACCTTCGTGATTCTCCGTTACATATGAAATTGAGAGACTGCACGAGCCAGTATTGATCGGATATCGCACACCGTGTGGATCTTCCAAGATGCACATCTTTGCCTGAGTGGCTCTGTTTCCTCCATCGATAGTTGCTTTATCACCGCGTTTCAAGTGGTGCACAGTCTTGAATAAAGATTAAAAACTCAATTGGTAACAATTTTCCAGCTGGTGTTCATAGATTTTGATTTATACGCGGAACTCACCTCGTTAATGTGGAGGTCGTCTTTGTTTTTCAACACAAGTCTAAAGCTACCGTGGTAAGCAGAACCGTTCTTCAGCTCAGCAATCAAAGTCCATTCACCAGTATATTTCTCTTTGACGTTCATTTTAAAGCCACATTCATTGGTTAATTTGACGTCTGCTGATTTGCCTGATTTCAAGTCGTATTTCTCATGCTGCGGACGATAAAGAAAGAATTATTGTTTCAACTTGTGAGGAACATTTAAACACAGAAATAAAATGTTATGGAATGTTACCGTGGGACTCAAAAGTTTGCAAGAACTCAGCTCTTTGAATTTCTCATTAAAATAGACGGACACTTGTTGATCTGGATAGACGTAAGCTTGCGAGACAGGGCTCAACTTTTTTTCTTCATACGACTATAATCGTCAAAATAAGTATTTTAAAAAAATGTCAATATGACACCGATATAGCAGTTTTATTAGTATACCTTTCTTATTTGAATGTCGTAGATACCCGTCAGAAGATCTAGAGTCTTTTTATTTTCCTTTTGTATGGTCGCTATTACTTGCCATGTTCCTTGATCCTTCTCGAATGGTTGTCGAATATAGATTTTACATCCATAGTAATCATTATAAATATCGAATCTTCTGTCTAATCCTCCTTTGGGAGTCGGAAATAGAGTAAATTTGGTGCCATTGTTGGCAACGAGTTCGCATTTTTTCACCTTATCTTGGTACTTTTCAAACTTGTCCACTGGTCCTAATTCTATTTGTTCACCGATTGCGTAATACCTCGTCACTGCTATAATCGTTACAATATTGTACTTTAGCATTAATATATATTTATCGAAATAAGAATTATATGGTACATTAGAACCTATTGAAAAGCTCGTTATTACTGGCTTTCATGTTCCCTTGTACATTTACCAGGTGTACTAGCAAATTGATAATCTGTGAGATCAATTTGTAAACCCGTTAAAGACGAATTTGTTTTGTAAAGCTAGTTGTAAAACTAGTTATCCAAAAATTTTTTCCAAAAGTTATCATTAGAAATGCCTAATATACTATCGTTCTCCAACTGCGAAATCATTGGGAAGGTGAGATCACCCGGGCGGTAACCCATTTAATTGATTTTTTCCCGTTCATGCATCTACAGCCCCCTACTTCAGTGAAATGAAGCCAGTTTGTAACGTGTAATAATTATCTGCTATAATGAAGTCGCATGTAAAATCGTATCTTGCTATTATTACATAACAAAAAAAAACTAACGATTCAAAAGTTAACGTCTTGCCTTGGGATACTGATTATTAGCAGAAATTATGAAATTACATGCTGTGTCTGTGAGGTGATAGTCAACGTGTCAATTCGTGAACAAAATGACTTTTGAAGGTCAAGGCTCTTGTTGCGTTACGCTATATGTGCTTAGAAATTATAAAACAGAACGCGATATTTTTTTAACTAAGACATTTCCTAATTATAAAAAGATAGAATTATAAACTAAGAGAAAAATGAATGATTTCTTGACTATATAAGTGAGAAATATCAAATATTACAAGTGCACAACTATAAATGCACAATCCCTTCTCCTACTCTCATCAGTCATAAAAAAGGGCCTTTCGTACCCTTATAGAAAAGCTATCTCATACTCGGGCAAAGATATCTAAAACACTCGCTAGAAACAGCTTTTTTTCTAAAAGATATCTATCTGTATTTAGTTTTTTCTGACAAAATACCCCCACCCCTTTTATTTTTTCTCCTACAATTTTTCGATGTACCAACGACTCAACAACCATAAATATTAACAAAATATGCAAGACAACTTGAGCTTACCGACATCGGCCGAAATCGCAGTCGCCGTCAGTGCGGCGAGGCACAAGAGCGCAAGACCGTAGCGCTTCATCCCGCAAAGTCACTGGCACACACTATGAGAGAGCCGAGCGATCGAGACAATTCTTTTATATGAGTCCTACTTTTTAGCTGCGATAACAAGTGAGCGCCGGGGCTTATCTTTGTCTTCACCCTTCGATCCCCGATTCTCGGTTGGTTTTGTGTATCGGGAACATTATAGTAAATTTCAAGCTGATTGATGAACTGTGTGATTGCATTATGCACTTTTCAAATTTTTAGTCTTTCTAATACTTAAAAAGTAATTTTGTGAATCAAACATCTTTGTTGTTTGCCATCTGTAATACCTTCTTATCAGCAGTTTTTATTACTATATTTTTACTCACTATTTGTTAATATTCACTCTATTGTTAAGGTATTTGTGACGTGCGAAAACGATTTTAAAAATACAAACGTTCAAATCAGATTGTATCTACAAGATTGCTCAGATACAATGAGATTGAATAACAGTTTTTATGACTGAATCTTGTTCGTTTCCTATCAAAGTTATTAATTTGGAAATTTCCTTAAAAAAATCAGCCAGTATTAAGATCTTCATTACAAAGTAAAAAGATGAAAAAAGCAGTAAATAACATCGAAATAGAGAAGCCCTGAATATACAGCGGATATCGCGCATTCAATTTGCCCCGTGAGAAGCGTAAACGCCTCGAATACAAATTTTGAAATCCACGTTGAATGACGCTTGCCGCTGCTCCGCGGCTTATCTTGTCTGTCCTGCATTGTCTCCCTCTTTCGCCGTCTCTCTCTCTCTCACACACACTCTCTCTCTTTGTGCGGTGTATGAGAGAGAAACTCACACTCATCTGTATATATACCTGTGTACATCGAAACGTCCGCGAGAATCGAGATACACCGGCGATTATCAGCCGTCGAGATCCTCGAAATTGATATATCTATATCTGCTTATCGCGTACGTGCCATCTTCGAGGGACGCGGAATTTACTGCGATAAAAGAGTGGCCGCGTGCGCGCGAGTAAATAAACTTTGATTTCGGTCGATGCCTCGCTCGAGTGCGCGAGTTACAAAAGCCCCGGCAACGAGCCGCTGTGGATACAGGTGCGTGGATGAGTGAGCTGTTACGGCTAGTGCGTAATCAAATTTTCGTTTGGTCTGCGAGGAATGCTTCTCGGCTAATACGGATTTCAGAATGTAACTAGGCAGATTAATTAATCTTTGAGATTGCGATAGCTGCGAATATTAATGATGCGCTTATTGTTGCGTAGTTTAATCATTGCGCATATATGATGCATTAGAAGGAAGTGGGAGCTCACAGGAATTGTAGAGGGAAAATAAGGAAAAGCTCGTAAAATGTTAGTAATGAGCATTAAGAACAAAGCACTGTTACTTTTTATCCGCGTATTATTTACATTTTGGGATTACCAGGAATTGAACGGAAGGTCAAGATTGTCGATGATAAGACATACGTGCAGATCGAGCCGAAGAAAAAATGCCGATAATATCAAACTATATATAAATCTGCGTGATTTTAGTTTTCCGGCTTAATGAACTGTAAAAGTAGGCTCGTCTCCGACTCGTATTGCAAACTCCACACTCGATCTAAAAAAGCCCACTTTACGCCCTTGGTACACAATATACTGTTGATATAATATATAATAATAGTTGCACTCTACGAATATTAATGGGATTGTAATATTATTCTTGGAAGCTTACTGTAACCATAAAATGCAAAGCTAGGTTGATGATAGACCTCAAAATTACTGCTCGTGAAAATCTACGGCAATTCGTGATAGCTGATAATCATTAGGTATTTACAAATCCATGCAAACCCGATCGGTCTATCTCACAGTTCGGCGTACCGAAGATCGATCTCTAAAAGCTTTCTTCAATGCTCGTGTTTCATCCTTTCCCCTCAAGATCGTTGCCAAGGAAAATGCAAATGTCTCCGCAGCCCATGTATACGCCCGATCTACTTTCACGAATTACCTTGGCGAGGGAGGAAAAAGCGGATTTGGGCTTTTAATGTCTTTACATAAATGAAATTCACTTAGGCGCGTCCGCCTCTGTCGAGTGAAAAAGCGCCGGAGAAAAAAGGAAAGTTGTTGAAGCTGTTCAAAAGGGATTGTCTCGCGCACAGTCCCAACGTAAAGCTCATTAGTTACTAACGGAATAGAAAAGGGAGGAAATTTTTAATGGCATTAAGATGAGGTACAGCTTAATAGAGAAATCGTTTAGACGTCCTTGAATGGATTACTTATCCTCATTAATAATTATAAATAAAAGATTAATCAATATTCTAATCTCTAGACAAGCTTACCTTTTGCACATCAAAATTTAACGCTTTTTCTTCATTATTGATTAAATTGAAGACTTACTGGCATTTAATGATGAAATACGAACATGTGAATTGCATTTGATAAAACATAATTATAGTTCTGTTTTTTAAACACTCAACTCATCTTAATTAATTTCATTGTATACTTTTTATCATAATTGTTCGATCGTTGATGCGATATATCTTATCACCTTCGTGATCGATAACAATTTTCTTTCGTATATAATACCTATTCAATTATTGCGATATTTATTTTTTCAGCAATCAGCAATAATTTGTGACTCAATAAGTTACTGTATATGTACATTAATACATTTCATATGGATTCACTACGTTTTGGTGAGTTTTTGCACATGTCATTTTAGAATATTCCTGCAACATGTAAAAAACATAACATAAAAATCATCGATTACACGAACGAAATACTTTATCTAGGTTTTATTAGTTTTTGAATCAAAATATCGATGCATTACATTATTGTGTCGTCAATTGTTATTACCCAATAATTAAAACTAATACTCTTATACTCAAATTAATTTCCGCCGAGTCTGCTCTATTGACGGCAGTATCATACAGACCCAGTATACGCGTATAATAAAAAGCCAAGCTACTCGGAGCCGAAGAGCCGAACCATTTTTTATGCCCCGACTGGTATCGACCAACGCAAAAAGAAGCTCTCCATCCATTTCAATTCGCAGTGATGCACGCAGACCATTCCATTTGGAGATTAGACAGGCCAGGAGAGTTATATACATATATACACACACTGGGGGGCGCTGCGTGCGAATAGCATTATACCGCGAGAGTTTGGCTGGATCAAAGGCCAACGATGCGCCAGCGTAGGTAATTGATACAGCTGATACGCCGGGAAGTTGAGTCGACTGGCTTTCCAAGTCTCGGATGCTCAATTACCATAATCTCGTTGCGGCTGCGGCCTCCGATTTCGGCCGCCATGACATTGTTGTTACTGCTGCTGCTCTCGAATCGTTCTGCAGCTCTTGCCTTCGCGTATACCTATATAGGTATATATAGCGTGGTGGTATATCGTATGTGCGTGGATGAGGGTTCGTTTGTTAATACGTATAAGCCAACGAAGCGACTCGGTTTTTCGAGCTTCGAGGGAATATTGGCTCTGTCACGGCTGCTGACGACTGATTGGATTGAAGCAATTAAACGTGATGAAGGGCAACTCGCGGCTGAACGCGAATGGATAAAAGGCCCCTGATGGTGCAGTTGGCTGGATATGCGCAATGCTCTGATGGTATGTCATGCGCTTTGACTCGCTGTTGCGGATGTGATGAAATGTGCGTCTATACTGCGTCTTAATCTACTTTTGACGTAAATGCAAAGTGGAACTCGGTGGAACGCTTTGACGGACTAAAAATAATTCGTGGATGTCCCCTTTTGGAACAAAAACGAAGTTGTACGAAAATTATGCAAAGTTTTTTAACTAAAGATGAAAGAGCTCAATTAAAGACGAAACTTTGTACTCAAACTCTATTGTTCGGATATATAAAGAACCCACAGTGTGGGACTAGATTACAAGATTCACTTGAAGTATAGTCGTCTAAGATAATTGTTCCCTTAGTCGGGGTTATTTATATACACACGTTCATTAATAAAATATAATTGATAAAATTAATATACTCTATTGCATCTTGCAAAATCTTTCACAAAATTTCAGTGCTCACAGAATTAAAGCTTCCTATCAATGAAGCTCAAAGTCCGATTAGAGCGTTTTTGCCGTGAGCTAGCTCGTATCCAGCCAACCAAGCTGCCTGACCCACTAATAACAAATCAAACGACATGAGCACGGCAGAGTCTCATCCAGCCGTTTTTATCGCCTCGAGGCTGAAACGATGAAAAAGTTGGAACGGAATCCACAGAGCAAATATTTAATATCTCTAATAAAGTCAATCGAATCGTCGCATCGACGCGTTTCTGCGTTGCCCTGGTAAAAATGGGAACGGTTTACTAGCTAATTAATGGCTTATTTAGGTCTACTTATAGCTAATGAATTGTTAACCACTTAGTCGCGACGATCATGCACAAAAAACTATGAAGCACAGTTCTCATCAGACACTGCATCGGAGGTGTCTGGCCATCCTTGATTAACGTTTGCATCTAATCGCCAAAAACTATGGAGCATAGATATACTACCTGGACTTCGGCATAAGCGATTACAGACAGCGAAACATATAGCTACAACCGGGTCAGTAAAACAGAGCTTTCTTAGTGATTCTTATTCCAATATTCTTATTCCAAACTACTCTAGTATCACTTTTAACTGAGAATTAATAAGATAAAACCATGAATTAAGTGTTAACCTCTTAGCTATTTTCAGCCGTTAATCTTCTACCAGGGCGTGTGTCACTTTTAATCCTTTCGCTATTACGGAGAGCAGCATCAACTTGTATATATATATACCTGTTTCACGACGTTCCCAACAAAGCGCGCTTATTGTTCTACAGGGCCAGTATTCCCACTTTCCTGTAGAGTTACAATGAGCGTCTGGCGGGGACACGTTCCGTTCATTAACTTTCAATCTTCTTTGACAGTCGAAATCTCGCAGTTTATTTGTGGTCCGATTT
Organism: Cecidostiba fungosa; assembly: GCA_900474305.1. Taxonomy (NCBI): domain Eukaryota; kingdom Metazoa; phylum Arthropoda; class Insecta; order Hymenoptera; family Pteromalidae; genus Cecidostiba; species Cecidostiba fungosa. Next base: position 24,777 of record UCOJ01000785.1, on the reverse strand, counting down.
GTTCTGCGCGCGCTACACTTGTTTGATGTGAGCTAATTAATTATGCTGTAGCGCTGTGCAGAAAATGTCAGGAAAATCGGTTTTCTCAAACACTGATTCGCTGCAGTTATTATTGTTTTATAATAAGCTGAAAAAAAATGACCGGTATCCGATGTAAATTTAATACGCGTTTCTTTCTTTCATCGCTCGCTGCATTTATTTTCGGGCAATCTTTTTTCGACATGCATGCAGGTAGAAGCAAAAAAAATATTCGGATTATTGGCGGTTCCAAATGAATATTGGAACAGCAGAGCTTGAGGGCACACTGAGTTAAAAAAGTTTCACCATTTTTGCACGGCTATATCGAGCGTTTACTTTTTCTCCGACAGAATTTCGTTCCTTTATGACTTGATACCTGAAAATTGATAAGAATATTTTATATGATATAGCATTTTTCTTCACTCTATCGGCAGCAGCAGTCCCATTTTTAAAGTTGTCAATCGCTAAAATAAGCTAAACTTATTCTCGCGTTATCCACACGCGTGCGCTACAGATTATCAGCTCTTTCCCAGTTCCGTGTATACTCCGATAAGCGTATAGAGAAAATAATTGTACAAAAAGACAGTCCAGTCCTAGTCAACTATATCAACCGATTCAACTTTATATTCGAAAAGCCAACTTCGTTCGTTTCGCAATTTCGCAGCTAAAGCACGTACGGGTGCGTAATTAAAAAACGATCGAACGTTCTCTCTCTCTGCGTCGAGCTTCATGAAATCCAGCTCGAGGCAAGGACGCTGCAGTTAGTCCGCGCAGTGCAATCAACGGCTAAGCTAAAGGGATGCACGCAAGCTGCTCGGCGTAGTTACATTGTAGCCCAAGGGGTTGAGTGTCAAATCGTCAACGTCGTTCGCGTTGCAACGGAATTTCGTTGGGCGAGTCTGCTGCCCCGGGTTCCGCAGCTATTCGCGATGTATGCCGCGGAATATTCATCGTTCATGGACTAAATTAATTTTCGCGAGATCGATTTTTATTGGATGGATAAAGACCGCGCGCGATTTGTTCATTTTCTCTTTGTACACGTATGCTTGATTGCTCCGGGAATATCGTTTTGTCCGGGCTAACGAAGCACTTTAACCTCATTTTACTACATTTCTTTGACATTTTATCATTCAATTCGTTACCGCTAAAATGTTCCGTTTCTCATCAAACGACACACATTGACGAAAATCAGAACAACAACCGTTGCCTGCACCCCTCGCACCACCACCGTTTCGTCAGACCTCTCCCATTGAAATCATCCTCACCTGCAGCTCGACCAATAAAGTATTGTATAAAACTGCATGAGCATCGTGCATCAGAGGGGGTGCAGCTGCAAACGCGATTCACACCCCAGCAGTGAGTGCAGCCGCCCCCTCGTGCACACAGATCGGCCATTTAGCGTCTCACCTCGGCTGCACGCGGTAACTGCCTCTCTATACATATGGCGCAAAAGTGACGTTTCTATTATGCCGTTAGGTCAGGGCCGATATCGAGTCCATTGAGCTTGCGGCTGACGCGTGCGCTACCAAAGGGGCCGCGCGGTCTGTTTACGTTTCGTTTGGCGTATAGGGTCACTGTTCGTTTTCAGCTATTGCAAGTTTACAAGCGCGACTAGTAGTAGATAGATATATATTAGGTCGTTCTAGGGCAGAGGATCGCTGCAAGGTATTGTATTACGCGCGGTGTAAATGGTGTGAAAAGGTCAAGGGTGGTGTAATTGACACTTTCCGTTGCTGCGCCGCTTCGTGTTTGCCGAAATGTAACCCGATATGGTCCTTTAAAATCAGATAAATGGTGGAAGTAACAAGTTAGGAACAGTTGTGCCTGTACAATATATATCGAGTAGTACTATTCTGAAATATGTATATAAACAGTTCATAAATTGCGCCAAGATTTATATTCAGCTTCCAACGCGTACGAAAAATGTTATTCCACAGTAGGTCGCAATTTTCACTCGGGGGAGAAAGAATATAAACCTTTGGAAAATAGAGTTTCGGGAAAAAGTGCTCTCCTTCGAATTTTAACATACAGAGAGCCTTTTCGAATTTCGATCCCGTGCGCACATCAGTCATAAATTTTGCATCCTCTGCTATATATGTACAATGTGAAATCCCGCGCACAGTCTTCTTTCTCGTCAGACGTTCGAGCGAGGATGCGAACACAGAGCTCGAGAATCATAGTTTTAACTCGAGCAGCTCCTTATATTTGCCAGCGAGTCCCGGGAAGTTCAAACTCCGCTCGAGAGTATATGTGTACAGGTATACAATATATATATACGAGAGCGGCTGCATGTAGTCGGCCTAATAAATAATGTAAACTTACTTTTCTCGAGTGGCGCGCGAGCCGAAAACAGAGAAAGAGAAAGAACCGAGCGGAAAAGCAACTATGCAGTCTCGGCTCGATCGTCGCGCATCTGCATTTTTATGACTCGCGATTCGAATGGCAAACGGCTGCGGCAGGTCTTCTTTTACGCTACGGAGAAAGAGCGAGGAAAATTCGCGTACGCGCGGACTTGTTTGTCGAATGCTTGCACGTATATGTATATATATACCTATACCTGCAGAGCGCGCGACTTTACGAGGGGGTGAGATTCGATTTGAAGGCTTCGGCGAATACGCGCGACTCGCGCTTATTGACTTTTGATCTCTTTTGTCATCCTCCCCCGCGCTGCTGGATGCGATTTCTGGATTCTTCAGTGCCCTCTTGCTGAGATTGGACGTTGCAAGTTTATCGTGGATTCTGGAGGCTTTTTAATTTTTTTCATTTCATTTCTCACAGCATTCTTTAGTGGTGAATTGACATTGTGCTCAGAATTGGATTTTTTTAATTAAACTGTACATACATATTGTTTTCTTATAATTTTTAATTTGCCTCGCATTATTGATAACGACGTGAACCGTCAAATTCAATAGTTTTTCTTGAACCTATAATAATTAATCAATTTCAAGAGAGTGTAACGCGAATTTTTTAAAAATATTCGGTTCATTTTAAACAAGCGAAAACGCCGGTTGCAATAATTACAAAAATAAACACGACTCGTGCTTTGCTGCGCTTTTTCAACTGTGAAGTTGCGAATTCGTGAAAAAATAACGTTTCGTCGCATGTCGTGCTTGGTATTTCGACTCTCGTATGTTTCAATTAGCCAGAGCTAGCGTTATTAATAACTGATGCTCATGCACCGAGCACCAGTGATTGCAGCATGTATTGATATAGACTATTATTAAAGAAGAAACATCCATTACGTTGCAATTGATGTGTCAGGTATTTAAAAATAATGTGCTCTCGCCACTGGTAAATATACCTATTCGGCATAGCTTGTATCTTTTTTCAGTCACAATTCGCTTCGTGCAGAATATTGATGACTCGTGTATTAGACCTGTTTTATTAGGGAAACTCCGGCTATATTAGTCGATCAAATTAGCTTATGCGGCAGATTTTTCGAAAAAAGTTATTTTAAAATGTTATTGGTATATTTGTTTATTGTACGAAAACATTTGCCTGATATATGATATTATAGTAATAATCAACAAAAAAATTTGTTCATTGCAATGTAATTGACAGGCCTGCAATTAAAACATTCAATCTACTCTGCCATCATTGATTACGACAATTACTTAGCTCATCAGGTACGAAAATTTCGACGGTCTATATAATATGACGTTTTCGCAAGATGGCGTTTTCCTCACTGCTCGTATGAGACGCGTGCGTATAGCTATCGGTCCAAATGCAAACAGCCCTATATGTTCGCCAAATTACTCGTAACGTTCATTCGCGTGCATCATCAGCAGCAGCGCAGCCTGATGGTCGTACAAGCACGCGTGTGTATCTAACTTACGGCGGGCAGCGCAAAATTCATCAACGCCTCTCGGCAAAGTGCAAACAGCTCTCGCAAAACGAGACCACCTACACGCTCGCGGGAAGATGTCGCGCGCGCCAGTACGGCCGCAGCGAGGAAGGCTAAATATCTAATCCCTATCGGCTTGCGGCGGCAGTATCGTACGCGCGACCGCTCTCTCATTTGCACAATAATGGCGTAATTCCGGCGTCGCATGACTCGACGAGATGTGCTCGATAAACATACTACGAGCTGTCGTTGTTCCGGCGTATATAGCTACGAGGAGATGCGAGGCGTAAACTCGGCCCTCGTGTGTCGGGGAGAACAATTTCATTTCGAGCTAACCGCGAATCGCCGTATATAGCCGCTGCATCAGCGCATGCACGAGAATATTAGCAAGTTTGGCAAGAGTGACACGCGTCCCTCTTGATGGTCGTTTTCGCTCTTACGAGCTGCTGCTGTTGTTGTTGCTGCTGCTGCTGCTCTGGGATATTCATTTCTTTCGATTCAATTCTTTAAGTACCTATACTGGGCATGTATGCTGACTTTATGCGCCCATGTAGGTACGACCGAATTAAATACTAATATAACAATACTCCAAAATTGATGCTATATTGTTTCTATTTTTCAAAACGTGGAGAACGTGGAGAACGACATCATCAGTACCATAACATTATGTAAGCATTTCTATATAATGTAATGTAGAAACAAAGCATCAACACCACGTTTCAAGCACTAAACCATTACACCCATTTCAGTCTCGAGAGTTTCAAACTCTGATAATAGTCCGATTAGTTTCGCATAAAACGCGCCAACGGTCCTCGATGCACCGGCAAAATTGCCTTTTTACACCGCGTTATCGCGTCATTACGGGATCGAAATTATCCATTAGTATAATCGCGAATGTGCATCGCGAGGCGCCGCGCCGCGCATTAACTATACGATACCGAAACTCGACCGATAATCCACCGCGCGCAACCCTCGTCAAAAGCATCGATCGAGACGATCTCGCCTTTGCCGCATTATCGCAGTTAGGCTTTTTCGGTGGCTATTATATCTTGCTAATATATACTGCTTTGGTGTGTTCAATTTAAGGGCTGTCTTCTGCCGTGCTACGTTATTCTCATATTTGGTTCAGTTTGCATATTGGAGGACGAAAGCTGTATGGTTTTTGGTATAAAAGATTGATAGTAGTAATACGCTTTCGAAAAATGAACATGTTTCGATTTCTATAGGTGGGTTTGAATTCCAAAATGATGTTGAATTTCACGTTAATTAAAAGTTGAATTATTTGGTCATAATACCTGGTGGAAATACAAAATAGTTTTTCAGTAGGAATTGCCAATTTTCACTATGCACCTGGTAGGAACTGACCATTTTGTCTACCCAGATATCTTACAATAATGAAACAGTTTTAGACCATTTATTTTAGTACTGCCGCATTTACGGCCACTTCCTGGTAATGTTTCTATAGATTCGATGTGACATAACCTAGAAATTGTGACATGAAAGGGCTTGCTAGTTTTTGGGTATAGAAAATGGCTAGAGAAAATGTTTTTGGTGAAAAATTGTAGAGAACAAGAAAATCGCATAATATATTTTTTTACGCAGTGTCAGTATGGCATTAATTTGTACTTTAATGTTTAAATAATTCACAAAGTGATCTTGATTTGTTACTGTCTTTGACTTTACTGTATATCATAAGCTATAAAACTGCTAGAAAAAATGTTTCATGATGAGCTGATTTATTGCCATTTTTCCTGGCAAATTTTTGGTTTCGAAACCATTTATACTATTTAAATTTCTACCAGGGAATTTGCGCCAATAACCCAGCCCTTAACTAGCCCCTTTCTCCCCACAGCAAACAAGTCCATTCCTTTGTCTACGAGGCTCTACCTGCTCTGCATCAGATCTCCCCCAGCAACAGAGCATCGTGTGTCCCGCTTTGTGCAGCGGAGCAGTAGGAAAGTAGTGGCGAAAAAGTATACGTATATGTAGGTGTGTGCTAGGCGCGTACACGTATAGTCGATCGATAAGCTTCCTCTGCTGTCAGTATATATATATATATATATAGACACAGCAGGGAAGGTTCAGGGGCTGATGCGGGGGGTACGCGGAATTAAGAATTCTTAGGTAGCCTGGGGCTGCAGAGTTCGCTTGTCCCACGCTGGGTGTTCGGCGGCCTTTATCTCGCTGTTTCGATCTATACTGTGTCTATAGTGAGGATTTTTTTTACTTGCTGCCTTTTCTTTTCTTCCTGATCGGGATTATTTAATTATCTGGGATGACGGCGAATTAGAGCAGGTAGATTGAGAGACACTATATCGTCGGTTCCTACGAAGAGTAGCACCGTTCAAACTTTCTAGTGAATAGTAGCACAACTCAGAATTTCTACTAAGACGAGCATAACTCGCGACTTTATTATTACTTAAAATGTGATTATTTCATGTTTCATTGAGATATTGACTTGGTTAACTTAAAGACAAAATTGGACACCTACAGACAAATCAATTTACCTTTGAAAAGTTTTGAAAATTAAAGAAATAAGGTGATTTTTGCGTGTTTAAAAAACAATGATTGTAAAAACTACTTGATTCGAAATTTTTTTTTAAATATTGGTAAAAAAATCAAAGTTGTGACTATTTACAAGTGTTGATTAAGAAAGTTAGGAAAAAACCTAAAAATTTTGATAATAGTAATTCGTTATATATATACTATCATTTTGACAGATGGCTATTCCTTTTGTACAAATAGACTGTTATAGTATGAGTGGCCCAAGTAGACCTAACAAAAGTCAGTTTTAGCATAGGTGACAATCTTCTATATATGCATGCACTGGGCTCGCAGATAGTGATTGAGGGAAATAGGAAAGCGCTTATGCGCCATCTATCTTCGCTGACTGGAAACTCAGAGAGTCGAAGTGGCGGGGGAAAAGCCAGTTCAAAATTGCTTTGTTTTGATATATCGCGGTCCACTGCACGTACGAAATATATAATACCTTGTTATCATTTGTGAAAAATCAGAGAAATAACATTCTTAAAAATGCAGAAGAATTATGCACAAATAGAGCTTAATCGTACCAGAATTGGTTGGACAGTTATAGCGCGAGAGGCCCACAAGCATTAGGCCCAACAATTAAGATATAGTTTTGATGTAGGTGACAAACCGCTATATATGCACTGGGCTCGCACATAGATATGGAGAGAAATAGGAAAAGACCTATGCGCCGACCAGAGACTTTAAGCGGTGAGGGAAGCCAGGCCAGTTCAAAACTGCTTTGTTTTGGTATATTGCGGTCTACACGTACGCACAAATCGAAAGTGAGTTTAGACTAGACTCGCAACAGTTTTTTTATTGACAATTTTTAGTGGATAAGCTTAAAATTTTCATTAGAATACCACGAGAATAAATATACACTCCTTGTTATCGTATTTTCTCAATTTTCACTTTTTGAGATTGAGATCGAAAACGAGCCTGTAAGAGAACGAATATATAATGATTATCATGTTCTTTTTAGAGTAAGATACCTTATTTTAGCATACAAAATTTCCACATCAAACAAATAATTTTTTGATAATGCCCAAAATAATTCTAAGACCTGACAATCTTTCCAGACAATCATTAGATGTCCAAAAACTGGTAGATTTGACTTAGCTTATCCACTTATAGACTTTCTCTAAATCTATAATCATTTTGTCAATTAATAATTCGAAAAAGATTCAGAATCAACGCAACCTTTTCCATTCGACACCAAAACCGTATATAATCAATTATTCAAACTTGATTTATCGACGCTAGTAAATTCACGTATAACACAGTCCACTATATCGATATACACACGCACACACTCCATCCAAAATCAGTGTATTATTCCATGACGACAAATTGACACGCGTGTGCACGCGTCCTCCTGCACCATTACAGCACATTTTTCTCCCATATATACACAAGCATGAAGCACAACACACCGTGAGAGAGAAAGATGGACAACGAGCGCGTGCACATCAGCGAATTCAGTGATTCCCGTCAAGGGGAGGAAGTCGTCGTATCGCTATACTATAAGTATACGAAGCACAAAAGCTCGGACAGCTTCTTCCGAGCTGTATATATACATGATCGGGCTCTTTGTGCCTCTTCGACTTGAACGAAGAAGCTTGATTAATGGCTAACTCCGGAGATGAGTAGACGACCTTTTCCCTCGATACAGCGCTACTTCCTGCCGGCATTATTTTTCCGGAGAGCTTTCGGGGGTATAATATACACACGGAGAGAAAAAATTAATGACGAAGGGGGAATGCACTTTCGTATAAAAGTTTCGCGATTGAATTGGTAATTCGAGTGCGATCAGGATTTTCGGATGCTCATCGTGATCTGTTTGCTTCGGCGAAGCGATTTCCTGACGCCGTGGAAGAGATTGAAAATGATTGATTCGGAGTAGGATTCTCTTCTACAAATGATCTCGAAAGCTCTCTCGCTTCATCTTAGTATACATTTCGTGTGTTATACGATTTTACAGGGAAAGGAATTATATTTCTCTGAATTTTTTTTTCAGCAAGTTTGTTTTTCGTACGTGCCGACGAAGAAATAAAGTTTTGGCATCTGCACGACTCGTCGCGCTTCTTCTCTCCTCGGCACATTTGTTCCAAGACAAAGTCACTCGGCCGAGGCGAGACGCGACGCGACATCTGTCAGAGCCGACTAATGCGAATAGATTGATACGCTTTTAGAATATCTTCATTAATTATATCCCTCGTGGAGAGACGGGCTGCTTTTTTTTCGTTACTGAGCTTCACGGCGTTGCCGAGAAATTAATTGCAGCAGGGGTCTGACCTTGAGCTTTACTCTGATCGAGAAAAGAAAGCTGGTGTGAGTTATGCTGATGATGATGTGGGATCGAAGTGTTGAATAATTAATTTAAAAATTGGAGTTTTTCAGTTTATTTTGATTAACGATAAAAATTGTCTTTGGTGCTCTGCAACGTATTACTTTATTTTTTAAATTAATTACCGAATGAGAGGCCAAACCGTATATAGGATCACCTTTTTTTAGCTATCAAAAATGTGTTGCCCAATATTTATGACAGATATACATTACAAACTTCTAAAAAGTGTTGAGTTTGTTTGCTTTATGTTAAAAAGTTTCGTTTAAGACGGTTTACAGTTGTTTGCCGCCGATTTTATTAATGTTTACAGTTTATATATAATTTACTAATATCGACCACAGTTTGTCTTTGAGCTTTTCGTAAAGCATTTCAAACATACAAAAATTCGTATGACATTTATACATAAAAAGCAGGTCCACACATATTGGTCAATTTTCACTCGGTCCGTATTCGGACACAATGTGCTTTTACGCCTTGAGATAAGATATGATATGATTTTTTGGAACGCCAAAAACTATCAAACCACGTGGCGCAAGTGCCGCCATTTTGCGTCAGTAGTTAGAAACTGACAGCGATTCGTGCTGTAAAAATAATATTGACATTTTTGAGAATTAAAACAAAAGCTGATTTTTTAAAAAATTTTTTCTTTGATTTTCGTATGTATTGTAATCTTTTAACGATGCGCATGATATAATTATGAAGATATGCCCTTAGTTTTCTTATCATTTAAAGATTCGCAGCCAAATAGAATTTTTTAAAAATTCAAAAAACCCATTTTTCAATTTTTAAGATTATGGCATAACATTTTTTTTGTAAATTAAGACAACACCATTGGAATAAACGATCTCAAAGATACCCATGTTTAGAATTTTTTTTTTAGACTTTAGTATTTCAGTTTTTTTAACGCAGATGAAGTTTTGGTGAAAAACTGCAATGCCGATGTTACTGAAGTTAGTTTGCGCCGTATTGTTTGCATGACTAATTAATAATTTTACGACATATAAAACATGGAGGCCTTGAGAAAAAATGGTATATATTATGCAATTGAATATAGAGCCAAAGTTGTATTTCTAAAAAAATCACTCAAGAAGCAGTAACTACAAAATTAAAAATGTTTAAGTTTATAATTTTTTGCATTTTTGGATTGTTTGTTGTTAATATAAATGCATTAGTAAGTAATTTTTTATAAGAATATCAGTTTTATTTTTTTAGTTTTAATTGCCTTACAATTTTATATTATTTCTAGGAAGGGAAAACACCCTCAGATAGTCCTGCTCTTAACGTAAGATGTACTTGTAACAAATATAATTAAACTGTATATATGAGGAAAAACGCGAAAAAAATTCCTTCCCGGCGTATGTCCAGAAATGAGTCAAAAAAAAAAATGTTTGGGAACGCGTTAGCAACAGTTTCTTTTTACCTAAGCGACCATTTTTAACCATCTTTTTTTTTCAAATTGAAGATCTTTTCCCGTACTTTCATCCTATAATCATCGATTTTCCGTTTGCGCCCTCAGGAATTGAGTAGATGACCTTTAACAATGGCTACTTTTCGCATAATTTGAAGGGCCGAGAAAACAGTGTCACAGGGCACTTTTTACATGTTGGAAAGTAGTTTTGAACTCCTTTTAACATATAGAAATAGAACTAAACTGTTTCAGGCGTGTGCCTTAACATTTTTTTGACTCATTTCTGGACACACGGGAAGGCATTTTTTTAGCGTTTTTCCTTATATATACTGAATTAGTTTACATTGAATAGGTCAATCTACATATTTTTAACTATTGTAGGATAACCGACAAGAGCTTATCAATGTAATGAAAAGTTTCATAAAAACGGAGATAGAACGGGTATTTAAAATATTTTTTTAATTTCATAAATTTGGTTTTCAAGAACGTAATATTAATTTCAAGTTGGTCATTTGTTTCATTACAGGAGAAATTATCCTGCGTAAATGATACGGTAATGTCTTTCATAAGTCGAAACCCTTCATCCGAAAAGAATTCAGATTCTACAAATAATTCAAAACCATATTGTCCAGAGCCTGTAGCCGGAGAGGAATTATTGCCCTTTGAACTTTTTTGCCAGGTATGATTATTCAATTGAGCCCTTTTAAGCAACAACTGTATCAAACTTGTCAGCGATAATTTTGCATCTATTTGTAGATAGTCTTAAAAGGCTATTTATGCGACAATAAAACGGACGATGAAGCTTTCAGTCAGTTGGTTGACGATTACACACATGAGACTAGCAAAAAGAACAGAGCTTCTAGGGAATCACCCAACGACGAAAATTCCGAGGAAGTTTCCAGCAAACCTATCAGTGATGAAATTTAATTGTGTATTCAAAATGATTATATCACTTGTGTGTATTATTAAAATAACTATTAATAAATAACAAGTTTTAAATGAATCATGGTATCATAAATTAAAAGCCGACATCAATTCCTTTCTCTATCTATGACTCTGTCAATTGAAATACATTTCGAGCAGTAAAACACGTTCTATATACTGGGAAAAAAGTGCGTTTTTACGACTCGATGTTATACGTCTAAACGATGCTAGATAGCATAGGTAACAACATAAAGCTGATACTCTCGGAATAACAATTCGCAAAACGCTGACCTTAAAAATAAATTAAAAATCGCGCGTCTTATTTTATTCAACAATATTCATGAATTCAATTGACTTAACTTTCACGATCGAAAGAAGCGCGCGTTGCACCACCTGCTGAAGCCAACAGACTAATTAACTCAAAACATATTTTCAACAAAAATTACAGTTAAAACCACACCGCTCAGTGCAAAATCAACGAAAGTATCTCCAGACGGGGAAATCCCCTAGTAGTGGTATCCTCTCTCTCTCTCTCTCTCTCTCGAGCGCACAAGGAGGAAATCCGGGAGGAAAGGCGCCACGGCAAAGATAGACACCGTCCGCCGGTCAAAAATATACTTACTCTCTCAGCAAAAGCGGCGGAAGAAGAAAAAGAGATCCCGACGGAGCCAGCAACTCTGTCGCGTGCAAAAAGATAAAAGTCGACGCACGGCGCCGCGAGTGAATCACACGAGCGTAAAATAAGAGAAAGCCGAGCAAAAGAAAAAAAATCATTCCGCAACCGATTGCTATTCTAAATTTACGGCGTTGACACTTTTTTCTATATACTCGACTCTCTGTGTGTGTACTTTTGGGGTGAAAGCTCAACGACGCCTGAAATTTCATTTCCACGGGCAATTGCCCGTGACCTTCTCTCTCTCTCTCTCTCTCTCTCTCTCTCTCTCTCTCTCTCTCTCGCGATAAATCTTTTCGATGATGCTGTATATATATATATTGAATTTTTCGTATTTTATCCCCTTTTACTGGGAGTTTCCATATTTCATCGATTCCGAAAGAAGAAAAAAAATTGCTTTCCCTATACGCAGTATTGGGAGATACGATCGTTTTACAAGAAACTGAAAAATACTGCGTAATTCGCGGATATCTCCCGATTCGAAAATACTTTACGAGTCTGTTTTTCTTCTTTCTCTCAGTAATACATATAGTGTCCATCGTTCCATGTGCATCAGTTCTCGATAAGGAGTGCGCTTGGAACGTGACATTCGGCTCTCCTAAATAATCGCGCGACTGTGAGACGGCACGTGCGTCGTTGCTCTCTTTTTTTCTTCTCTCGACGAGATCTGCGCGTGTGTTTTGACGAAAAAGCACTGCGTCGAATTCTGGGCTATAGGTATTTTGTTTGCTATGTATTTTGAGTATGTCAAGGTCTCTATATACTCGATAAATTTCTGTTTAATAAAACCGCGTAGTTTTCACGCGCAAGAAATAAATTGGCGTAAAAGAATTCTTCGAACTTGCGAGATAAGAGTATTTTAAAATAATTATACAGAAAAAAAAGAAGAAAATACGCGGAATGCAAGCAGGAATTTTCGCTCCGTACGTCAACGCCGGCAGTTTTCTTCTTTTTTGTTATGACTTAAGTGGGTTATATAGAGAGAGAACGAATCGCTCGCGCGTGAACGTCAGAGATAAACAGTTTGCGCTGCTGATCCTTGCTGAAATGTCATATCTGGTTTCCATAGTGCAACAACCTCGAGATATATATATATATAAGAGAGTAAAAGTGAAGAGTAAGCATCAGGGACGAGTCAATATAGAATTTTCGACGAGAGACCGATCTATATTCAATCTTCGTGTGGTCATGCCGAAAGGTAAACAATCGCCCGGATTATATCGAAGCTTTACGGAGGATCGATCGTGTATATACGCTCTGTAATTCGAGCACTGGCTCTGCTATTTTTATATTATATATATGTCGGTGGAAAGAGAGAGAGAGAGAGAGACGCCGGGGCTGCGCCCCATTTTCTACTTTATTCCTGGAATGTTATGCAACTGCGCGTAAATCGCGAATTCGGATTAGAAAAATAGAATATATATACTTCAATATCGTTTCGATTAATAATTTCTGCCTTTGCGAATACTATTATAATCGTCAAGTCATTGCCACTTGAAAAAAAAAATTGACAGCATATAACGGACAGCATGCAAAGAAAAGAATGATAGAGAAAGAGAGAGAAAGAGTGGAATAATGGACTTCCGGTGGCTGGATTGTATACAGCTGATTTCCCCGGAGCCGTCTTCTTCGTCGTCGTCGTCGCGGTGGTCAACACAGGAAGCGACTGAAAGCCTCGAGACCTTACCTTTGTTTTCATTGGCGCGTCCCCGAGACAAACTCTTTAAGCTCACGAATTACGTAATTGCATTATCGAAAGAGAGAAAGAAAACTCGCTATTTGCTTTTTCTTTCTGTTCTCGCTCGCCGCTCATTGTTATCGGTATAGAATGAAGAAAAAAAAGGAGAGAAAGATCTTTTCGGTGTGTATGTATGTGTTAGCGAGATAACGGTCTCGGCTCTGTGTGTATTTTCTTAGAGGCCGGAGACAAATAAATCGTGCTATACTTAAAAGCTTCGAGAGGCCTTGAGACGACTGTATAGGAGAGTCAATTAGCTTTTTAACCGAAGCTTTTCTTTTGTTCGAGGTGTATTGCGGGAATATAGTAAAAGTTTGTTTACGCCTATTTGTTACTGCTTGGACACGTGTTTATGTTTGTTTTAAATACCTGTTTGCCGTTGGATATAAAACTATGATAAAGCGAGAAATTTATCGGCCAGTTCGTTAAATTTGACGTTTTCCGGTCGATTTTTATTTCATACTAGGAAATCTAACTGCGCTTCGTGCACTCCTTATCATGTCATCACTTATATCTTTCCAGAAAAATTTTTAATTTTGCCGCCTGCTCAGCGCTAACAGTTTGAAGCGTTTGTATGTTATGTATAAAAATTCGCGTTCCCATTTCGCGTTCCTAAATTCTTGTACAAGGTGACCAATCATCAATTAAATGCTTCACAACAAAGCCCATCACTTTTTTAAGAGAGGATCACTTTTTTAAGAGAGGATATAAAATAAACGTCGCGGAGCAGCTTGATTTTAATAACAAAAATATTTAGTTGCTGATGTATATACACCTCATTACATTGTAAATATTTGTCTCTTACCAAACGTACATTAACGTTCATATAATACGTTCCTATAAGAAAGCCAGAAATATTTGCATACGAAAATGGCATCAGGAACGCAGTTCACCGCTACATAGGCGCGCTCAGGAAAAGACAAAGACACACGCGCGCAGTATCTTTTTCTTCTTATATAGAAATCATTCGGACACGTGGAGCCGTGTGTGCTATACACATCAGTCCAAAGAAGTTTGATTTCAAGTCACGTCCGCGACGTGCGACGAACTAAAACAATGTTTGCCACTCGCTGCATATACATATAGATTCTCCTATACTGTATACTTTTTTTGTTCAACGATGTATATAAAAGATAAAAAAATTTCAATTCTAGCATCGAAATTGTAAAAGCTAACTTCCGCTCCGATTCTCTATGCTGCTGCACCATATACTGGCAGTTCTCCAAATGGGACGCGTCGTCTTTATATACAATGCGCGCTTCCAATATATATACGCCGGAAAAGCTCTCGCGAATTGTTACGCGAACGTTGCGTCATTATATACGGTATATATATGCACCACATGAGGGTATAATGAGTCAAGGGAAATCGATCGACGAGTTGTACGATGTTTTGGACGATCAGTTCTATTTTTGTCGGACCACACGAGAGTGACAGTTTGAAGCTTTATACTTGGAAAGACGGATTTAGTTGTTTTGGCGGGAAGAGATTGATTTGTGTTTTCACTGCTGCTGCTACGCGTAGTTTTTTAACCTTTTGCAACAGCGAGAAACATCGAGATGTTGTTAAATGATGCTGTGTTGCATTGTCTTGTTTTTTAATTACGACGTTGAGGAAATTTCAGAGGATAAACAATCGTTTTTTATGTATATGTATATACAAAGTTCTTCACAGTCACAGCATCCGATTTATCTCGGCATCGAGCACAGTTCCCACGTTCCTGTGCAGTGATGTCCTTCAAGTTTGTAATAAACAAGTCTTTAAAGAAAAAAAAATTAATTCTCGTCTTCCGACATGCCGGAAGAGTCATTTCGAAAAATGCTTCTTTCGTAGATTAGACAGACAGAATGCTTCTATAGCAAACTCTACAAGTTAATAACATAAACAGAAATAGATTGTATGTTAGCTCGATCGGTCTTCCCGAGGCAGGATGTTTGTGGGGAAGGATAAGAAAAAAATCAAAGCATTTCTTTCCTTTCTTTTCTCAACGTTTTGGCGGTCAATGCCGCCCTCATCAGGAGAAACTGTCAAAGTATAGGTTTTATTATTTAGAAAATAGAATACAAAAGAATGTTTTTGATAGTATCAATTGGTAAACGATAACGATGAAACGGTACTGGTATCGAGCGGTTTGTTGAAGGAAGAAAGGAAAGAAATGCTTTAATTTTTATTTCTTATCCTTCCCCACACACACATCCTGCCTCGTGAAGACCGATCGAGCCAATATTCAATATTTTTGAATTCATAGCGAGGAATATATTTTTTGTAGAAGAAAATACTATTTTGTTTTCAATGTTAAAACAACAAAACCATAATAACAATAGACTCAAACGCATTTATAGCATGAGTGGTCCAAGCAGCAGGCCCAACAAGGCAGTTTTGGCATAAGTAGCACGCCTCTATATATGTATACATTCTGTGCGCAGATTCTGATGAGGGAAATGAAAAAGTGCCTGTGCGCCATCTATCTTCGCTAGCGAGAGACTAGATAGACGGAAAGTTCTAGAGTGGTGGGGGGAAAGGCCAGTCCAAAACTGTTTTGTTTTAGGTCTACACTAATCCAATGGCAACTTCATTGAAAAGAGTTTAAAAGAGAAACGTGTGGTGAACATTTTGATAATAAACAAACAAATATTATTTTTTCAATTTTTTTTTTTTTTAACATTTATAGTAATAAAAAGTACCTATGAAACAAAAGCCCTACAACGTAGAGTCATCAAGTCCAGTATAAATGTTAAGTGCATGGACAACATACGTTATAATACTATCACCTCAGAGATATCATCTCGTCTATTTTTTTAATCCATCGCCACACGATAGCGTAATTGCACGTTAAACCCAGAAAAAAAATCCACCGTTTGTCCATACATCAGTAGCCACCGAGTATACCCACTCATTACACATCAATATTATCAAGATACGTATAACAACACGCATACCTCAACGGCATCTCGCTTAGTGTCTAGTCCTTGAATTCCAGCGTGCATAAAACGCGACCTTTTCGCGCTTGGTCGCGTGGGTGCGCGCGAGCAGTGTGAGAACTCGGCGACGCTCGAAGGTCCCCCTCTGACAACGGCGCATTACAAAAGTCCGGATTATAATAATGACGAGGTAAAAAATGATAAATGACCCGTCGCCGAATGTAAACAGTAAGTATGTATACGTACGATGGAGAGAAGAACCTTGTGTTCGTGTTTCACGGCCAATCTGTGTATTGCCGCGGAAAAACATTTCCTTGAATTCTTCTTTTTTCACGGCTCTTTTATGCCCTGTGGATTGATGCGCTGTAGAGGCTTGGAGGTGAAATTTATGTGAAACTGGAAGATCACGATCTATGTTTATTCAGATTGTAGGTCAGAGCGTAGATTTCCGCATTTTGGAAGGGGACTGCGTGATTTGAAAATGAAATTTTATGCTGTTATTATAGCAGAAAAATTTAGATTCTTACTTGATTGATAATTATTATGGAGTATGCTCGCAACATTCACAGTTGGACAGGTCCTTTTAGTTCTCTATATTGTGCGAAGTTTGCGAAATTGTGTCAATACTATCTTATCAGTTAGTGTAAGATGGGCCGAGGATGAATTGAGCATACAATATTTGGAACGTTTATAAAAATTGGAAGGTCTTCAACTTATCAATTTAATTCTCGAGATTATAGTGATAGAAAAACATATAGACGATAAAAGTAGAATATTGGATATCGAAGAGGTCGACAGATCAGATCAGATAAAAGAAAATCTGCTCAAAATAATACCGCAATCAAACTATTATTAGAACGAAATTAGTGAACATTTTCTGTGAGGAGAATTAGTTAGTTTCGTTTAAAGTAAAATTCATTGGTCTCCATGAGCTAACAGTATTGATGAATGACTCTTAGACAAAACATGGTGACCCGGAAAGGGGGTAATGTACATACTTATGGAAACCAGTAATAAATTTCACTGAAGGAAATGAAAAGTATCATACATCTAGCAGTTTTGTGTGTAACTAATAAGTATACACGAATAATGCCAACAATCGATATCTCACTGATTTTCTATTATAACAAGCTTTCTGAATTTTTATTATCAATTTCCTTCTTTTCCTATATTTATTTTTTATAATTTGTATCTCAAATAAAATAATTTGTTATTATTATGCATCTCTTCCGAAATTGATTATCTCCGATCGATCGATAGATTAGAAGTTATTATATAGATAAGACGCGGAAAAGCGCAAATTCGAAAACAATAACGACTTTTCGTCCAGTGTTGATTTTTAAAATCGACGTACATGTTTGCGACGATCCGACTATATTTTCTCAGACGCACTTGCGACAATGGAAAATGGGAAAATGAAAGATGAAACCGCGTGTGGGGGAGAAGAGTGGAAAAAGGCCGAGCGCGCGGGAGAACAAAGGAATAAAGAGAATATATCCCACTGCGCTGCTCGGCACCTGAGCCAACATTGCCGCTCTTATCTCTTTCCTTCTCTCTCTCGCTCTCTTTTTGTTCTTTGTATTTTTCCTCTTATCCTTTTCTTCTCCCTCTCTTTTTTCCTGTATACCGAGCTCGTATATTATACACTTCCAGAAAGTTAACAATTTATCTCTATACGCGATTTTTCGCAACAACAGCGACTTTCAATATTTTTCTTTGGCTTATCGGACACGTTACTTTTTCTACTCTTCTCTCAGTTTTTTTTCTTCTTTTGCGTATTATGGAGGTGCCGATGATTCGCGTTTGTTTTTTTTTCTCTTGGTACAATTGATAAAGCTTCTCTGTATGCAAACTTTCGCTTGTTGCATGTATATAGGTGTTCTCTGTTTATTATCTTTCGAGTCGGTTCGCTTACTACGCGTTAAAATTTTGTTTACTACGGAGTATCTGCTCTTTGTTGGACAGTTGTCGCTTATTTGTCATGTATTTTTAGCCAGAAGCAATAAGTTATATTCTACGAAATCAAATCCAATGATTGTGTTGAAAATTTGTTGATTTTTCAGAAAAATGCCGTTACTTTGTGGACGATAACGAAGAGATATTGAAGTAGTGACAACAAAGCAAGTTTTAACAAATTCAGGTGTAGCTTCTCCTTGACCCCTTGTGTCCTTGCGCTTGGCTTCATTATACCGCCTCGACGTCTACAGCTGTAATTTGTCAACTTTCCGGATCGAGTCGGCCTCAGGATCTACTTCTCGCATTGATTATATCTCGCTCCAGCCTACTGTTCCTTCTTTTCAGCTTTTTCCTGAGCTGGATTCTCTGCAAGCACAGAGAGAAAAATACGAAGACCACCTGTACATACATCAGCGAATCTCAATATTTAAAATGTTAACAACAATCAATACCCGATATTTACCTATCGCTATCTGCAGGTAGTAAGGCAGTTATAGCATGAGCGGTCAAAGCAGGCCCTAAAAGGTAGTTTTATCATAGGTGGTACACCGCTATATATACATTCTGCGCGCAAATAGTGATGAGAGAAATAGGAAAGTGTGTATGCGCCACCTATCTTCGCTAGCCAGATACTAGAGAGCCGGAAAGTCCAAGCAATATATTATACGGCTGATTTTGCTTGATCGAATTTCGCTAACGTGGAGAATCCTTTTATGTATTATATATTTCTATCAATTAATAGAAGAATACATATATCGTGTTGTTAGATAACGACAAATATTCAATATAAAATTTGCATGAGATTCGGCACCGTCTCTTTACAAATTTGCCCGCAAGCCTTGCTTTCGCTAACCTCGGAATCATCATACCTCGACCTCGGCTACCTAAGCCAATTGAAATTCAATCATCAAATCCAATAATTCTCGACTCTCCCAATCGTCCACTCACTCATTATATACTTATATACGCTTGTACATATACAAGTAGTGAGTGACGGCGACGATCAGCTGCAGTGCTCGCGCAATCTCACTCGGGCAGACATTCCGACGCCAACCGCGTCATGATTTCACTTCATCGGTGTCGGCAGAGACACGTGGATTCGCCGCGGCACCTGTTGCTCTCTCTCTTTCTCTCCCCTTCGCTGCAGTAGAATATAGTATAGACTTTGGCGAGAAATCGACTGCCGTCTTATCAACGACGTCGTGTGCGGATTGCGTTGCATCGAGTGAGCTCGGCTGAGGCGGAAAGATAGTAATATATGCCTTTTTCAGCACGTTGACGTCTGCACTTGCGTCCGTTGTCTGATTCGAGCAGCTGCGATGAGGTCAATGCAAAGAGAAAGTTTACGTATTTAATTATGAATGGTCAAGTCTGATGATTGAGATGTTTTTATATTAGTGCGTTTTTTTGAAAATTTTCAGTCCGATATTTTTACATTACTTCAAAACAACATCGTGGATTTTGTAGATATATTTAAAATTGTCAGGTTTTGATATAACGAAAATTTTTCGAGATATTTCATGGACACCTGTATTTAATAGTGTCAAACTTTGATATAATGTGGAAAATATACTCTAGCTAAACTTTGCGGTACTTTATTTAATAATGTAAAACTGTAATATAACATGAAAATATTTTTACTATATTTTAAATGAGTCTATGTATGTATGTAATATCAAACTTTGATATAACATGGAATATTATGTACTTCTATTAAAGTTTACAACCCTTCGGTTAACTGTTTGAAGATTGATATATAACGGGACAATACTACCAAAGATTCTGCGGATTTGTATTTAATTGTATCAAACTTTGATAAAACACGAAAAATGATATGTGTACAAATAATTCTTGTTATACCCCCCATTATGAATTCTATAATTGTAGAGTTATGATAAATCAACCTATAAACTGTATTCTGTATTGATATCTAAAATGTAGATATGTACAATACTCATTATTCCACAACAAAACACAAAGCCCGGTTTATATCCACATAATTATCAAACTCAACACCGTTATATAGAAAGCATCGCAAGCCGCAAGCTCTTCGAAATCCAGCGCTTTGCGTCTCAGAATCTTTGGAGGGAGAGCTCCGCTATTTGTAGCCCACGCAGAGACTCGACTCCGCTTGGCAACGTCCGTCTGTTTTCTTTGGAACCTGAGACGCACGGCTCTCTCTCTCTCTCTCTCTCTCTCTCTCTCTCTCTCTCTCTCTCTCTCTCTCTCTCTCTCGCCTTGTCGCTGCGCTCTTTTTCGCTCGCGTTTGCCCTCGACAAAGATCGCGCAGGTGGTCTCCGTGCTTTTGCGCACGTGGCTCAGTTGCATCGAGGAAACTCGCTGGAAAATTTCCTACTTATATACTCGCGCGAGTTGTGCAATACATACTTACTCGCTGCGGCTGCTGAGAAAGAGAGAGAGAGAGAGAGAGAGCACAAAGAACATAAAGAGACATTCCTCGGAGGATAGGCTGGTTTTAATGTAAACAGCTTAAAACGCACCGCTGCTGACTGTTTTGCTTGCTTGCGGATTGAGACGGGGAAAAAGTCCGCGGAGAGTAGCCGGCTAATTAGCATATGGAGCTTGTCTGGATAAACAGCGTAAGTAGCACTTGAGCAGTGTGGGGAAATTGGAGGAATAATATTTTCATTCGAGACTTTGAATCTGGAGTACAATTATCATGCTTTCATAGAAGTCTCAAGTTTTTTTATCACAAAAGTTACGCACTTATGTAACAAAACATTTTAAAAAACGTATCTTTTCTTTCACACTCTTTTAGCGCAGAAATTAAATTTCGTCGGAAATATAAAATCGACTTTTAGCACATGCTTTTGCCATAGCAAAATAAAAGAACTAGACTTCACACTACCTCGCAGTTTATAACAAAAGCAATTCGCCCACAGACACTCGGCGCAAACACAAAGAATCAATCTATAGTATAAGCACAGCTCTCTTTGTTTACCCGCAATCTCAGAGTCAATCGCGTCTCTCTCTCTCTCTCTCTCTCTTTCTCTCTAAAAAACCCAAAAGTGCAAAGTCCGCTAAACTTTCGAGATACACAGATGGAGAGAGAGTATACATCAGAAAGCGAGCAAAAGAACACCGTATAATATATAAAAGCGCTCCGTCTCTTTTTCCCCCATTTGCGCGCTTTATTCGCGCGCGAGTCCAGACACGCGCAGTGTATAGGCTTATTCAAGAAAGAAGAAGAAGAACCGGTTGTTTCGAAATTGCTTCTCTCTCGTCCCCCGCGCTCGCTCGGATTATAAAGAAGAAGAGGTGGAGGAAAAAACAGGCCCCGTCGCGCTTCTTGGCGCCCGGCCAAAATTTCGCCTGCGCGACGTGTATATACATATATACGTATACGTTTATCGCGAGAGAGAATGGGACGCATTTCCTCGGGGCGTCGCTTTGTATGTGCATGTGCTCTTTTTCACGAAGTCGCTTTCATGCGGCTTGAGAAAGAACAGATTGGTCGAGAGAAAGAGAGGCGCGAGCGAGTAGTGAGCTTCCGATAAATCATAAAGACGATGTGGAGTGCGCAGTTGCGATTTGATGCTGGCTTTTATATGATACTGTTATTGTTCGAGGATTTTTATTGCTCATTTGCATGCGTTAAATTCCTGCTTTATCAAACGTCTGTTTGCTATATATACACTTAATAAACGCTTACTTTATACATTATTGTGTGTGTGTGTCTTCCTTTGTTTACCACAACGCACAATTGTTATTATTGTTTCGTATAAATAAAATAACGGTACAGACCGGAAAGAAAAAAACGGCACAACCGCGCAAATTAATTAGACAGTAAAAGCAGCGTCAAATACCGCAACTCCTCTTATGGCACGCGCTACCGGTATATTCTTTAAATTTCCATACGTTTGATTGACCGGCTTGCCATTGTCTCTCCTCGACCTTCTTTCTCTCTCTGTCTTTCTTTCGAAATCGGACATTCGTGTTTGTCCTCCCAGGAGTGCTTATCTCTCCGTCTCTGTCTCACGGGGCCTTTTATGGCTGGGCATCAGTCAGGTGAAACGCGTCCGTGTCTTATATATATATTTTTCGCGAGAGAGTATTTTGGCGGGGCCTACTTGTGTAGGCGTGTTCGAGAAAGATCCTCTTTTTCTCTCTTTTGTTCGTTTACTTTATGTGGCGACACGACGCTCTCTCGAGAAAGCTCTTTTCTCGTTCTTTCTGTGGCCTTATATATTTTTATTCGATTCTCGAATATAACCGTATATTGCAAACGAGAGGTATTGCTTTACTTTGTGCGCGAGAGGGGAAACGAGGCTGGCTTGTGCCGATTTGTACTTGTGATGCAATCTTGAGTAATTGTGCTGCAGTTTATCGACACTGAATTGAGATGTATGGCTTCATAAAATTAATTTTGATGCAATGTTTGAGATTATTACGCGTATATATGAGGAAATCGGTTTAAATTCGCCGGTTATTATAGAGGGGTTTAGGAAAAGGAAAATTTTCAAAATGGGAGCACACTTTTCTAGCTCGATTTTTATTCATTTTGTTATATAATGTACATACAAAAAACAAGTTGAACACGAAAATGTATATTATTACTGTAGTACTCTAAAAATAACAGCTTAAACTAATATTTTTCTGAAATGTACCAGTTTTTGTTAAGAGTCACGATATAAGATTATTAAAAAAATGAAGTATTTGTTTCAATTGAATTCGATCATCTGTTATTTTTCATAGAAATTGTACGAACTAATCGAATTCTTGAAAATATTTGCAATATCGTAACATATGTCAATTGAATACGTTTCCGGGACATTTCTTATCGTTGAAAGCAAACTTTAGAATAAAATTGTGCGACAATATTAACGGAAACGATAAAACAGAACAGAAGATTTCAGAATCCAAAAATATTTTTGTAGAAATATATTATGTGTACTCGTGTTTTGACAGTCTACACTTCAATTTTCACAATTTACTGTACTTGGATAGTCGTAAATCATAATATCAAAAGAACTATCATGCCATTCCCCACATCTGTGTAAATGTATACTTTGGCTGAAATAATATCGGAACAGCGAATTTGTTAAAAATGGTCGCTTATTAGTAAAAAGTTGTTTACGATTAAAAATAATGATAAATTATTAAAATCTCGGGATTTTTCGAAATCAAGTAATTTGTCCCTTTTTGTAGACAATTTTTCAGCTATAAACAAGTATTTTCAACGAATTATTTTTCGTATAAATTGAATAGCCTAGAAAACAGTTTCATAAAGCACTTTTCTCGTGTTCCACTGGTTTTTTTGTAAATTGTATGACAGAATTGGCTAGAAAGGTGTGCTTCCATTTTGAAAATTTTCCATTTTCTGACCCCTCTAACGGACAAATATATTAAAAATAAGATTTCCTCATATCTCGCTTCCAGCTTTATGAATATTCGACATACATCACGTTGTATAAAAATGAAAAGCATATCAATCAACGAAAGTTTTCGAGTCTGAATCTCGCGAGTGTCAAGGCGAACTTCGGCTAAAACAACTTGCTATACGTGACACGAGTACGTATACTATACTCCCTTTCCTTCGGTTTTCCTCATCCTTATTTCCGGGCTCTCGACTCCACCTCGGTGGTCTTCGCGTGCAGTATTTTCCTCGTTTCTCGCCGGCGTGTGTGTAGTTATGTAAGGCTTTTTGGGTTACGAATTATTATGACAGAAAATGCTAATGTTGCTGCTGCATGTGTCTCGAGGAAAGATACTTTACACCGTGATGTGCACACGGAAACTTCGTATATAACACAACGAACGGGTGAGGCCTCGGCGGTTGAAATATTGGTCGTACGCTAGGTATATATTATTCTCAGAATAAACGCGATGCATTTATATATACATTACCTCATAAAAGTACAGGGCTTTTAATAAACGCATGTAAAATAATAATTGCGCTCGCGTAATAAAGTCCAAGACGTTATTACGAAGTGACCTGATTACACACTCGGTCTCGAGAAAACTGGTCTGCAGCCGATTTAATAAAGAGAAGAAAAAAAAATCGAAAAATCGCTACTCGTAAAAGGGCAACGCATTATCGGCCTATATAGCGACAAACAACACACTCGACCATTGAAATCATACGGCGGCGTGCCAGGTATAAATACACGTACACCCGTATATATGTATGTATATACACGTTTAACGCCTCGGCACACAGTCGCGCTCTTTGTTTCCGCGCCGAGGGAGCTGAGGCTCGCACATGTGTTTGAGCGATAGAGAGCGACTGCGAGTGAGTATAATATGGATGTGTGCGTGCATTAGCCGACGTGCAAACTACGCTAGACCAAGCAATAGAGCTTCAAATGATTGATTTTTTGACACAAAAACTACCTGCAAACCACCTATACCATCACGTGCAGGACAGTCCATAGTTTATTCCCACTATGTTTTGGACACGA
>UCOJ01000784.1:0-65312 GCA_900474305.1 Cecidostiba fungosa | reverse complement strand
CTTTCAGTGATCATTTATCTGAGCGGTTTAATTGCGTACATCGGGCCGTAGAAGAGCGAGTATGCCACAGGATTTTTAATTATCTTGAATAAATCGAATTTCCCTTAAAAAAAAGAAATTATTATTTGCTAACCATTCCTCACCCCGTTCAATAAGCGTATTAAGCATTATTAATTGTACTGTATAGATCAGAAATATAAAATTTTAAAATGAAAATGCAATTTCAATTCGTCAACAAGACAAATTCCTAACACATCAAGACAGCCGCCGCGATCGACAAGTGTTTAAACTTCCCGAACGAGCCGCCGCAGTAAAAACACTGCCCAGCACACACAGAGACATACACACTGCACCTGCTCGGAATCCTCGTTTCTCTCGCTGTCCATCGTTCGTCGCTTAAAAGTCTCTTCCTCTCCACATATCACTCGTCCTCTAGCAATCACTCTCTCGTCCCTCTCTTTCTCTCTTCTTCGTCGGTCCACACACACACACACGCGCATATCGAGGGGACTACATCACCGAGTGATTACCTCCGCACCTATATACTCGTGTCACCGCGAGCGAGAAGAGTTAGATGGAGCACTTTTTTTGCTGCGCCAACTCTCGAAGCTTGATGGACTCGTTGGAAAATAAAGAAGAATCATTCACTCGGATGCTTGTTTCCTGCTCGACTGCGTTTGTTTTATACACCGCGGCCACTTTCGCTCATCGGTTTTTTTTATTTTTTTTCCCCGCGCGATTCTACAAACGACGAGACAGGAATTATATATGTACTTTATACGATTTATTCTTCCGGCAATATTTGCCTAATTATGACGAATTAACGCCCATGAGTGATTCGACGTGTAGGTACATATGCAAAGGTATACGGGAATATGTATACATAATCGTAAGAATCGTTCCGCCTTCATTTTCCACTCGACCAAGTAGTCGAATTATATCTGCTAAGTATACGTATACCTACAACGTAACAAAGACCACGCACGTAAGGATACTTTTAATTGCAAAATAACGCAGTGGGGAGAGAAGCGAGAGAGCGCTTCGCTGGATTTATGAAAACAATAATTACATAAAAGTCGCGAAGCGAGAGAGAGAGAGAACAACGGGCAGTATAACGGTGGACACTTTCCTCTCGCGACGTCGCGAAGTCTAATTAAGGCTGCTTTTCAGCGGCGCGTGAATAATCCGGCGGCGTATATACTCGTGCAGCCCAGGCGTATATATATATATATACATATACATACAACTATACGCGTCCCTTCGCCTTCTGACGTCCTTATTATGCGTGTTTAACAAAGCTGAGCTGATTATATCAATAAATTAAGGGGCCGGAGAAATCTTGAACGTCCCTCCGGTTATAACAACGCGTGTGCAGTAGCGTCGGGACGCAGTTTTCGCTTCAATTTACACATCGCTTCTAATATGCTGCTGCTTCTGCTACTCTCGCCTCCTTCGTACTCTTCATTTAACGTAATAACCCCGGCGATTCGATATTTTCCTTCTGCTTTTTTCATCTTTTAATCCCGACTCCCGCTCTTCTTTTTTTCTTCTTCTTCTTACCTTCGAGCTTGCAGCCGATGCTACTGTGCTTCTGCCGCTTGTATGTATATGTAGCACGTCTGCAGCTTTCTTATGATAATGATTTTAATTGAAATTGCGCCTTTTTCCGCTCCTTATTAAGCAAAAGTAGGTTATATGCGCTTTGCGCTATCGTTGCTGTGGAAAGGATACCCAGAGTAAAACTAGTAGTGTGCAGAGCTAATCTCAATATGTATTCAGGATTCTTGTTAATGAAAAAAGGAATTCGTCCGAGTTTGAAATAATATATTTCATTCTATAAAAACGTTACAAATTCGAATTGCTAAAATTACTCTCCTCCTGCAGTTCGATGCATCGAATCGAATCCACTGCAGCCAGGATCAATAAATTTGCGGCAGAAATCTGCTGTATACAAAGCTTGTACATCTCTATAATTTTAATGGCGGATCGTTAATTGATCCGAGCGCCGGTGGTTCTCAGTATAGTATAATATGACAAACGAGCATGCGAACACGCGAATTACCAGATTCATTTCCATAAGTCCTCTTCTTATTTTCGTGTATCGAGTGACTGCCCGTATATAAACGAGTCCCTATAAGTGAATATTGATGAATCGAAGGGTAACCCTTTTGGCGCCAGAAACAAGAGAGAGAGAGAGGAGGGGGGAGAGAAACGACACTTGAAACTCATAATTCGCGCATCAGACATGCACGATCCATGTATAGCTTAAAGTTTTTTCGATCGATCGATAAACGGTTCTTCACCTTTCTTTTTCACTGGAGTCCGGCGACATTTCAGAACGTTCCGAAGTGAACAACATCATATATGTGAGGTTTCAAAAAACGTTTTTTTGCCCTTATCAATCTTCCCAAGGCAAGTTGTTTTTGAAGGATAAGGAAAAATTTTTTAAAGACTTTTTCCTCGTAAATTCGAAATTGTACAGCTCAGCAGAGAAACGCTGTCTACCGTCGCTTTCCGAGCTTTGAGAATGAGAACTTTCGATTACCAAATGTACAAAATTGACGCCATAATTTGTCCTTGAAGAGGGCGACATTGTTCGTCGAAACGTCGGAGAGGATTAAAGGAAAAAGTCTTTAAATAAATGTTTTCTTATCCTTCAAAAACAACTTCCCTTGGGAAGATTGATAACGGAAAACAAGCTTTAATTATTTAACGTATCTGTGTATGGTATTCGCATAATTCTGATTTGAGAGATGCGAATTGATCAGTAGAATACGTATATAAAGTGAACAATGCACGTATATAAAAACATTGTTTTTCATACGAACGATAAAATATCAGAGCCGAAGTAAAATGTTTAAACCGTACGTGAATTTTGTTGTCGTTATCTGGAGCCCTCGCAGCTCATATTCATGTCCCATTCTCTCTTTTTCTCTCTCTCTCTCTCTCTCTCGCACAGAGTGAGTCTCCACTTGTCGTCTCTCTTCTTTCCCCGTTATGTATGTATATACACACATACACTGCACGGAACAGAGTGTGCTGCGGCAATCGAAAGCACAGCCGCAGCCTATCAAACGCGTCCGAAAGACCGACAGAGATAGAGAGCGTCCGTGAAAAATCCCTGAATTATGATAATGGCGCGGACATAATGCGATCCAATGAGGCAATCAAGGGGCGGCGGCGGTGGCGGCCGTTTGACGGTATATATATCCTCCCTGTGCGCGCGTGTGTATATACGTGAATTCGAGAGTCTGCAGTGGTATATATACATATATACACAATATAGCAGTAGTATGTGCGTGTGTGTGTGTGTGCGGGGTCGTCCCCCGGCGGCAAAACGAGGGTGGGCGCGAATTACGAGTCGCTGCTCTGCCGGACTGCTCCGTCGCTGTTAGTGTTAAGCCCCATGACTCTAGATTCGCAGATAGCAATCTAGAAATGGCACGCGCTCGACCTGTAACTCCATTTTACAGCGGCGCCGGCTTTTGATAATGTTGTTTGTCATTCACGATAAGATGTTTATTGTCGAATTCTGAGCGGACGCTGGGGACGCGTGAGTCGCCGCACGCCGCGCTCTCTATACATATAATACACACGTATACGCCCCGACTATATCCACTATCGCCTCTGTATAAAAGTTTATAGCGAGAGAAATACTTTATACATATAGTTTTGCGCGAAACGCTTAGAATTCCTTTCCGATACGTAAACGAATATAATCGATATTACACACATTGTATGCTATAGTGTGTAAACGTGCGTGATGGTGATCCCCATTCGTATAATTTAAAAACTAATCGCAGCTGGACACAGTCCGCGCATCGCTAATGCGTCCCACAAGAGATAATTACAAATGAAGGATAGCTTTAATAAGGCCGTAGCGCGCGGCTCGCCAGCAAAATCCAGTCGGAAACGTACGAGCTCCGTATGACGCATTTATCGAGGAGGGGAGCATTTGCGCGACGGCGATTCCCTAAATCCACTATGAATTTCTAGCACAATGGACGCACGCGCCGGCTACCTATATGTATATATACAGAGCATATGGGCTGCATGAGGATGGCGGGAGAGAGAGGGATTTTACAGGGAACCGATACCTCGTGTGCTACTGGTCGATGTATATTATACTGCACACTGAGAGACGATGTATGTGACACGAGCGCATGTTGCAGCCGCGTATAATTGCCGGCGTTGCTCCAGGAGCTCCGTATCCATCAATCTGATGTAGGCCTGCGTTAAATGCCCGAGTGCGAAGGTATTTGATCGCTGTGCGCGGGGTCTATTGTTTAGAGATCGTATACTGCACATCGATCGAGTTGTTCGCGGCGATGATTCAATCAAAGTGAAGTTTTATACTTTATATTCAGATAACGACAGATCTAAAAAATATAATATTGTTTACAGCACAAAAGAAAACAAAAATACCGGGGGTCACATTATCCGATAGAGATGCAGCAGCCTCATCATTCCTCGCGCAATTCACGTCAAGGCATAACAACATTGGGCGAAAAGCCATTCGCCAGCGTAATCCTCGAGCGGAGGAGCGCATAAACAAAGACGGGTAATTGCATCAATTCGATACGCGAGCTCTCCCTCTACCGGCAGAAGCGCGCGACACGAGGCATAATCATTGACATCACGCATGTCTGCGCATAGAACGTTCTCTCTCTCTCTCTCTCCCTCCTTTCGACCTGCCGTTTAGCGTAGGTATATAGTAACCCACACCCACACGTATACACACCTGCGTCACAGGTAGTGCAGCTCTCGAGTTCTAGTATATATACGGTTAGTGCGCGCGCGCAAGTGCATGTGTGTGTGTGCGTCGGATCGTCCTCGTCCGTTGATGGGACGGGACGCCATGCGGGGTAGTTATGGGACCACGAGGATGTTAATGACCATAAACAAGCAATCACTGTAATCCACCATGAGTCACTCCAGCTGTCTGGCTACGCAGATACGAGCTGCCATATGCCCGGCCTAACTGACCAAGCTCACTCGCGCTCGCTCTGTATATAGCCAGAGCGAGAGATAGACGCGTACACGCATGCATAAACAAAGAGAGGGAGAGTCTGCGTGAACTGGTATGTATATATAGGTAGTATAGGCTACTGCAGTAGTATGTGGGTCTGCATCGCTCCTCTCCTCTATATACCGAGAGCTGTAGCTCGTGACGTAGGGCTAGCCACGAACTCGCATACGTATTGTGCCACTTGCGCGCACAGAATCATTGCGCGATTGCTCTGCTGCACTTCTGCAGCCTACTGTGCGTTTGCCTAGACGCGTAAATATACGAGAGTATCAGCTGCAATGTGTTTCTGCAAAATTTTTTATCGTATGGTGTCTCGTACTACATATCTGTATATATAATACGTCACTTGTTGTTTATGTTTCTGAAATCTTTGTTCTGGATTATTACATTTTATGACTATTTTAATACTTTATCGACCTTCAGAAGCATGCATACATACCAAGACTCAGGCTGTTATAGCGTGCGCTGCTCAAACAGGCCCAATTAGACAGTTTTGTCGTATGTGGCACACCGCTATATATATGGAGTATCCGTGCATTAAAGTGATTAGGGAAATGGAAAAGTACCTATGCGCCACCTATCGTCGCTAGCCAGAGACCAAAGAGCCGAAAAGTTGAAGCGGTAGGGGAAAGGTCAGTTCAAAACTGTTTTATTTTACGGCTAGCGTGGTGGATCTTTTTTCCGTAATGTGGGGTTTTGAACAAAAAGTTCAGTTTGTGTTGTAGTATATTTGCTGCATTCAACTTGAAAAAAATGTATTGTTTATATAATCTTGAATTCACAAAACAAAATGTGCGAGCTCTGCGTTATTTCAACTTGATATGTTTAACAAGATTCAGTCGTATAATAAATATAAGCTGCAATATACTCGAATTTTTGTGGAAAATATCTACATGTAGTCATATTATGTGATAAATTTAAAAATTCTCTTTCTTCTTTATAACAATACAATAAAAACATTATTTTGGGATTAACAAATATTTCGAGGGAGTAGATTTGCTTTACTCATAAGCATGCTAATTAATTATTTACTAATTTTTAAGTAACATAACGAAAACGAATGTAGCACGTATGCCACATCTGAAACTAGAGGCTTAACTGAAGAAAGGTCTTATTTATTGATGATTTGCTTTCTCAAAGTAGGTATATCTCAAAACGTAATAATTCTTGGTTACATAAATTAGATTTATAACAATTAGATACAACTTTTAATAACCTGCATTGCAGCATCATTAACGTCTAGTCACAATTATTAAGGAAAACTCGAACTACAGAGGGCGAGCACGAGAGAGAGAGACTAGTGACAACAATAGTTCGATGTCGATATCCGCCGCAGTAGCGAGCAGAAAGCTAGGCTTACGCTGATCGTAAATAAGTCAGCGATACGGCTTTCTGTCGGGGCAGGATAGTGGCCTGTGAGAAAGCCAAAAATACGTCGTCCATGCGAAAGGTTGACCCGCGATAAGAAAAGGAGAGGTAAACGATAGCAGTGCGATAAAACTAGATAGAGAAGATGCTATACACAGAAGCGTGGATGAGTGAGTCAAGAAAAGAAAAAAAGCTGCGAATTGTCTCTCAAAAAGACTCGGAACCGCTAAATAAATCGATAACTCATCGAGAATTCCAGCGCACAAAAATTACGACAGTTTTCTTCCAGAGCGCGCGAAATAAGGCAGAGCCCGGGCGTACACATACTACAAGTCCGCGTGATAACTTTTTCCTCTTCTCCGCCTGGCGGCGGCGTCGGCTCTCGTGTACCGGCGCTCGAATTTATGCCAGACGTAGAATTAATGTGTGACAGATTTGTAGTTATTACGAGAAGAGAGAGAGAGAAGCAGGATGAGAAGAAGGAGAAGGTGGCGCTCTCTCCTCCGCTCGCACGAGCTGGAAGATGGAGGTGGACGAGAAAGAGACGGGGTAGAAAGTACAGGAAGACGAGTGGTCTCGCCCCTCTCGCGCTTTCTCTCTCTCTCACTTTTCGTCCTGCCAGAGTTATACACGAGAGAGAGAGAGAGAGAGAGAGAGAAAGAGAGTCGGAGTCGAGCATTCAGGCAGTGGCAGCGGAAGTGAGCCCATTACTTATTATAACTGCCTGGCGAGGAGAGCGAGCGAGCGAGCGCCTGTCAGGCATCCATCATCGCGACGAATGGCCCCGCTGCCAATAACATCCGCCGTCATCGCCAACTTTCGCGCGGCGGCGACGGCCTTGCCCCCTTCTTCTTCGAGCTCTCCTATATACTCTTGCGCATATAACCCGCTAGTGAAAGAGAGAGAGAGAGAGCAACCGGAGGTTATTTATTTGTATTAATTTTACGCCCGACCAGCAAGGAAGCCTGTCAAGGACGCTGACGCGAGAACTCTTTCGAAAGAGACAACGCGCGCATGCAGCCTTTGATTCGCCGACAGATGATGGCAGTGAGAGAAAGAGAGACCCGCGACGAGTTATCGGTCAACTGAGCGATCGCCCAATGGGGGGATTTTCATTAAAGTTCGACAGGCGCGATTTTTCAATTGCTGCTCTCGCGTGCGCTGTCTGTCCCGTGTTATAACTCCAAAGCTTTTCTATGTACTTTTTCGCTTCTTTTCGTTCTAGATGTATATATACGTACGTACGTACTACTGAATTTATGTCATTATCGAGGCGAGCTGGGATTAAACGCTTTAATATCTGACGATTATACGTGTGACAGTTTCTTTTTTCTGGTCCGGATTAATTGGTGCTCATTGCTCGATTGTCAACTCGTTATTCAGCAGCGCTTTCACGGTATTCGACATTTTTAAGTATGCGTTAATGAGACGTTAAAAATACGCTTGTCCACATATTTCTAAGGTTGGCGACTTTTGTAAGCTTTTTAATGTCTATTATTGATAAGAATAATTGTTGAAACTGAAAAAAATTACATAAAGATACGTATATCAGCTCGATAAATGGTTAATAACTTTAAAAAATACCTTTAAAATAATAAAATGTTGAACAACTTGTCAGTTTTAGGAATGAATGTTTTCAGTAATTTCATTGGCATAAATAAGTCACGTAGAAGTTAAAAAAGAAAATGTCCGTGAAATCGTAAACAAACATTATCAATCGACAAATAAAAACATCATAATTGAACAGAAACCCATTTTGGACTGAAGTTTACTTCCTGTAATGAAATGAGTTACCAGAAAAATTCCATTTCAAAAGTATCACACTCTGCGCAATGATTAAAATATAAGTATACTTAGTGTCCATCAAAGCAGAAGAGAAGCGTAAGCTTAATAGAGCCCCAAAGAAACTGAGCTTGAAAAGAGAGTATATAGACAAAGCCATACATAAGGTCGAGTCACGGGAATATAGATTGAAGGAGCTCGTGAAGCAGGAAAGCGAAAGGAAGCAAGCAGCCCGTGACAAATAACTCTCCTTCAGCAAAGTCTGCATCATTTAATTTTCCTTAGCCGCGCGCGTTGCCGAAATCGATGATCTCCTCTCACGAGCATCTTACCTAAGACGAATGGGATGACTTAGCCGGCGTTTCGCCACCTCGCCGGCCACCGTGCGCCCGATCGATCAGCTGATCTCAATTATTCGCGCTAAATTAACGCCGAGCAGTCGGTATCGGCTACCTACCACCGAGTCTGAGCTCTTGCGCAATTAATTATTCCGACTGTTCTTTTTTTCGCTCTCGGTGTCGCCTCTGTTTGCTCTGGTGGAAGGCTAATTCGAGCTAGTCATTATTTTTTTTTTTTTCAATTCTTATACAGAACTCTCGGGGTATATTTCTTACTTCGATGTTGAATTAATGGATTGGAAAATCGCTTCATCTATGTTTCTCTCCCTTCCGAGACCTTTTATAATTATTGAATCCAAGCGCAATCTCACAAATCGTCCACTGATAAAGTCACGCTTGGTCAGACAAGCAATCGTTCAAGACAATTTTTCTCTAAAACCACGCAGGAAACCAACATCAATTAGTTCAACCACAGCAAAAGTTGTCCAGCCCCACAGAGCCTCGAGCTCACCCTATAATATACATAGCCAAGCTTAATTGATATTCCGAAGCAACTCCATTAGTTCCAAAGACAAAATGCTCGTCAAGTAAGATCGTGATTTAGAGTGTATAGTACGGCACGCGCGCAGGCCTGGAAAATGTTTAGCCAGCGTGGCGTGTGGCCCCCGTTGCGGCAATGTGCTGCAGCCGGGCTAGTTTTCCGCGGACGCCGGCTTGAGAAACTGCTGAGCTCAGCTCGCGCTTAGCCGTTTGGCGAAAATTGAAACCTTAGCGGTGCAAAGACGCGCTATTGGAGAGAGAGTGGGCGGATATAACTGCAACGCGTATTAGAGTTTTCCAACAAAAATTAGCTGCCACAGGAATTTCGCTGGACTTGTGTATGTGTGTGTCTATATATAGGCGCGAAAGGGATAAGCTCGGATTTTCCGAGTGGATCTACATGACAAATAAAATTGCACTTTAGGGCTGTGCGCCGAAAATTCGTTCTCGTTTGAGGGTCTTTAAAGTTGGACGATGTTTTTGAAGTTACCCTCTAGCCGTTGGGATTTAATACTTGTATTGCTGTGATTCGCTGTTTTTCTTTTATACATCGAGATTTGCAGTATTACAGTCTCACGACCAACCTATAATAAGAATTTAACGTAAAAATATTTTCATTTTCAGAAATTCAAGAGATAAAAAGGAAGAAATATCAAATCTCCAGCGGAGTAAGTATGTAATTCGTTGGCCGGAAAAAGTAGATTTCCACGATTTTCATCTGCGCGTATACTCGTCCGCTAACTGCGGCGGCGGCGGCGGCGACTGAGCGGGAGAATTCCAAGTTCGGATGGACGTGTGAAAAGAGCTGAAGCCAGTAGGAGGAGGGTTATAAAGGCGGATCACCTCGTCGAATTGCGGGGAGCGTGCGGGCGACATTTACAGCTTTCAATTTTGCCCCCCGCGAGAGAGAGAGAGGCACTTTCACACCCGCGCCCCAAGGAATGTTAATTAAATCCATTCGCCTCCTAGATCTCGCGCCCGCGACTAATTAGTCGAGCACAATGCCGTTTATATCCTGCGCTCTGAGAGAGAGAGAGAGAGAGAAGATGGGAGGGAAAGAGTGTATGGAAGCTTTCGAGCAAATCTCGACTGGCGACACTCGTCGAGAGCTTCGACGGAAATCGGCTGCTTCGAAATCAAAACGCTCTGGTATCTGTCTATTGTTCATCTAAATTGTTTGAAATGCCATAAGCATTTATAATTCTAAAATATCAGAATCTGTGAAACCCCAGTTTCTTATAATGTCGGCTAGACTTTTATACTAGGCTCGGCGCCGAAACGGTCGGGGAAATTCTTAATGACCGGGAAAACACTGACCGCACCTCCACCAGATGCGTTGCCACAATAGTGTACTATACCCTCATCTTGTATTTTTGTTACACCTATTGTATATCTACATCGATATCAGTAATATAAAACTAAAAGGTCGTTAAGAGCTTGAAGCAGCTGTCTCATCACCCGCTGGCAGTTCGTGCAAAATAATAATAAACTAGGATATCCCTCTCAGGTAGGACCATATATACCTGAGGGCTGAAACCCACCCTACGGAATAGCCAGCCAATCATCTGTCCTCCTTTAAAGTTGGTCAAGCCAACTATAAGTGGAGGGGATTGTTGATGTTAGGAGAAGCTTTGATCTCGGAACGACATTATTAAAATAAAATCCAGAATTCAACGAGAACTCCACCGAGTAAGGCACCAACAAGTCTTGCTCGTCTGCTAACCGGACCTTGTACTAAGTCGATAATCGTACTGGCTAGAGTCCGAAATATTACACTCCGCGTTATTTTCTTTGTATCTACTCACTATTGTTATATCTGTCAATTTTCAAATTTGTACATCACTTATATTTATTTTTTGAAATACATTTACAACATGAACTAACCACACGGCTTTTGGTCAGTAATTTAAACTAAAAGCAAACATAAATGTTTTGATAAAACTATACTATAGTCCGTCAGCGTTGAAAAAATAAAAGACGATCGCTCTCGTAAATACAGCAGCTAAAATCTCTCTCCGGAGAATCGTCTTACGAGAGCAGGTATACCTATATAAGAGAAAGAGAAGAGCATAGTAAAATTGCTGGCGATCGTAGGCGACGGGGTAATACAGTAAGAGGGTGTGTGCGCGAGTGGCGGGGACCTCATCTAAAGTTACAAATCGCAATTCTTCCGTGGCCGTGGTTCCGATTCCTCGCGCGGCAGCGCAGAGGGGCCGAGTTATGTTATGGCGCAAAGTAAGCGGGATTTATCAAGAAAGTTGGTATAACTCGGCGCCACTACCGCGAGCTCGCTGTACGACTATTGATGCAATGAAACGATTGGCCTCGCCTCATTTACCGCCACCCTTTCTCCCCCGGCGCTTGTATACTCTTCTCTTCTGGCCCGTCGACAAAGATATTCTGTACGTTTTATGTGTATATGCATTGGTAAATTTCTTTCCTGAATTATACGGATGATTCATCGACTTTGTGTACATATTATAGTCATCAGATCAGAAGAGACTTTGGGCGTATCTGGGTAAAATATTGTACGAGCAACTCTTGAGTCGACAGACAGCCGCAGAGTATAGGAATAACCGCGAGCTGCTGAGAGCGCTTTGATACGTCCCAGGCGTCGCATGAAGAGAAAGAGAAGGACAGAATTGGTCGCGTCGTTCGTATATACGAACGGGATTGCAATCATGCCCGTGTTTACCCGAGAGTGTCATGTTGGGATAATATAAATATTGTACGGCCGCGTTGCTCGTTGATGCGCGGCGCCTGTAGAGACACACATGCATACACTCGGGCCAGGTGGGTGGACGACACGGTATCACATGTGTGAAACCTAGGAAAAAGTTGAATTTTGCGTCGATTGGAGTGTGTGTGATAAGTTATACTTAATATCTAATTTTGTTAATAATTCTATGTGTAACAGAAGGCTTTCAAGGAAATTGATAATGTTGGGGGTGTGTGAACTTTTTTTGTTGTTCAAAATGTGAGTGAAAAACGAAGAAATGTATGTTCTTTACTTAGAAATATCAAGTAAGTTTATGATACTTTGATAGTTGAAACAAGCGTCTGACTAGATCCTGCCACATTCTACTTATAATACACACTACAAGCGTTTCTCTTTTATTTTGACTCTTATACTTATCGTTTTAAGACAAAACGCGGTAGTGATATAAGCCCTTGAGTAACATTCCATTTATACTCGAGAAGCATAATGTACACCTCGATTACGCCATAAAAAATATAGCCCTCAGTAAAAGTTGTAAATTGATACAATTTGCAAGGATTTAAGAATAAAAAGAAACAAACAAATGGCCAGTATACATATATTTCGGTTATTTCATATATATATATCGCAAGATGCTTTTCATTCAAATCTATATAACGATGCTTTTAAATTGCTCAATTTCAATATTGTACAAGTTTATATATACACAAGCCTTCTCTGAATACATTAGAGGCATTCGCTATAAACATTTCAAAAGTGTCTGCTCGGCGTGTGTAATTTGCGAATTCCGCTAGATTTTCTGCGAACAGCAAGAAAAGAAGAACGAATAGATAAGAATAAGTAGCAAGGACGTAATAAACCGAGAGAGCGAAGAGTGAAAGAAGAAGAAGAAGACTAAGAGGATCCAAGAGGCAGGCTGTATAGCGTCGTCCTTTAGAATATTAGCCGATATCCCTCGGCTATCGAGTCGAGTATTTACGGGGATCGAAGGAGCACGTCCAAGAGCCCAAGCGAGAGAGAGAGAGAAGGACACCTCTCGCTCCTTTTATCGCTAAAGACGTGCAACAAGCGCACAACCGAGATACCGGACCGCCGCTGCAGATACTCTTGCTGGTGACGGCCGGGGATCGGCGACAGAGAGAGAGAGAGAGAGAGCAGCTCACTGCTCGCGTCACAAAAGGATCAGCTGGATCTATAATATAATACAGTACGAGTGTGGTGTATTATGGAGCGAGCCGATCGATAAGGAAAAATGTTTTTCTCCGCATAAAGTAGATATAGAGTCGCGGTATTTTCGAAAACGCCGAGAGATCGGTAAATAAATATCGTGATTAAATATTCCACAGGCACACATAGTCTATATACGACACCGAGATAAAACGCCGTGTCTATGGGGCAAGGAATGTAAATTTTCCGCTTAAAAAAAATGGCATAATTTCAGCTTGTCATATTATTACAGCCGCAGCAGCAGCCATCGGCCCTATAAAATAACAGCGATACTGGCCTATACCAAACGAGCCGCAACTCCCTAACTAACGTCGCCTCGCGAGCGTGTACACCTCCATAAAACGTAATCGAACGGCATGTCTGCCTATAGAGAACCACAGCGCGTAGAATAAATATCCCATAAAAATGCAAACCAAACCTACACACAGATCTACGCTAGATAAACAAAGAGACGAGCGAAATTGAGCTGCGAAAGACAAAGAGAATAAGTTGGGATGAGGACACACACACATACACACCCACATAGAGATCGAAGAAGCAGTCGCATCGGTGTTACAGTCAGATAAGATTGCTGCGGGAGAGGAGGAGAGCAAGTCCCCGGTGAGTCCTAGCTTCTGACCATGGCTTCGAATTATCCGAGGTGTAAGTAAGCACCGGTTTCCGCGCCGTATATACGTTCTGATTTCGAGCGGGAATCTCTCTCTAGGACAGTGTAATCACGCTGTCGCGCCAATTGGATATAATATGGAGTTTCTCGCGGTTGTTTTGATAAATATAACGACTCGATGCTCAATGCACGGTTCATAATATACACTTAATACGCAGCGTTCTCCTCGAATCATCACTTGTAAAATACAAAGAAAAAAAAGTTTGAGATTACGTTGGAGATAGAAATATATACGTCCGAGAGACGCAGCTTGTTTGTTTCTATATATGTATATACAGGGAGAGCAGGCGGAAAAACACATTTTGGGAGGAGTTGGCGGCCTGCTGTAAGCAAACTGTCGTGATGTACAGCCAAACAAACTTTTCTAATACCACCGCGTCGGCCATCCTGGATTACGCCGGAGATTGAAACGTATATATGTATTTGCGAACGCAACTGCCGAGTGTATGGTATGTCTATATATATAGTCGTCGCTGTTCTGCGGCTCCGTATTATAGTTCCCCTCGAGGGATACACCCGCGACTTCTGGACTTTCTCGTTAGGCGCCTTATCGCGCTGCCTTTTGTTTTTACTCGTCCCCACTGCTGCTGCTGTCATTGTCGTCGTCGTCTTTCTCTGTGTTTGTATTTTCTTTCGCCGATTTTCTTCGGGTTTCGTTTGATCTTCTCGCTGTATATAGACAGAGTGAAAGAGGAAAATATAAGGAACACGAGAGAGACGCCGGCGTTTACACTGTAAATTAAACGGATTAATCGCGTAGAAATGCCCCCATACAATTGAAAGTTTAATTGCACACGCATTAAAGTGCCGAGACTCATTCGCGACTATATGCCAGAGTAACTCCCAAGACCCTCTCTCTCTCTCTCTCAAGAAGGGCCGAGAGACTACTCTCCGCAGTAGTCCAAGGAGACAAACTTGCCGACTTGAAATTTCATTCGGGCCGCAGTAGTAGCCTGAGCCAGCAGTAGTATAGTCGACGAAGCTCGGCCGCCACCGTACCGAGAGGACATCCTGACGAGCATAACCGCAGGCTGTCTCCTCGGAGTGAGGAACGGCGACGTCGCATAGTTGGCGCAGGAGAGAGAGACGAAGTTGCAACACACACACACACATACCCCCAAAGCAAGCTGGTACCGACGAAGAGGAGAGGGCAGCAGCAGCAGCAGCTTACAAGGGGCCAGTATTTATGCACATTGTTGACTGGCACCTGGATTTATGCACGTCCGTTATATTATGCGTCCTGTCGTCCCTCTCGGCCGCCTCCCCCACACACACACATGCCTGGTACCGTACCTACTACTGTCTCTCTCTCAGCGAGCACGCAACAAATGAAATTCGCCGCGAATGTGTCTACTGCTGTTTGGGGGGACTTAAACTGCTTTGCTCGGCCGCGGGAAAAGTTCCTTTATTTTTTATTTCGAATGCCTTTTTCCGCGGGAAAACCACAGAGGGAGGAGTTTGTTGATTTTTTGAGTACACGGCGTCGAGGACTGGATTTAATTTACGTCGGGGATACGCAAATTCAGTACTTTGGAATGAGCGAATGAATTTTTCTTGCTGCTGAATTAAAAGCGAGCTGTCTTGAAATAACAGATAACTCGACGAAAGATATATGAATCGGTGGAAATCGCTTCGATCCTTGAGATCCTTCAGCAATTCCAAGTTGTTCCAGCTCTCACAAAGTTTCTCTCTTGACCAGATCGTTCGTTACGTCTCTTCTGCTTTGACTTGTCCGCGAGGGAGCTGCAGTTCCACACACTAAAGAGTTAGCTGTTACCGAGAGCGGAAGAGAATAAGGGGGAGTATAATCGCTCGTGACTCTACACAGCGCGCCAAGTAGAGAGAAAGCTTCTATACTATGTCGGGACAAACTCACAGGCGAGAAATCTCGGCCATCGGCCGCTGAGCCAGACGTTTGGAGCTGACGCGAGGACAGCAGAGTAGAGCCAGGAAGAAAAACGTCGCGGCCAGTACTGCCGGGCCGAACGAGTTATATACACCGGGTGACAGTAGCGACGACGGCGGTATATATACACACTGGTGGGAGAGAGAGAGAGAGAAGATTTCCTCTCGGCGCATCAGCTCTGTCAGACACATGCAGCCGCTACTCTAACACGGCAGTAGATTCGATGTATACTTGGCACTGATGTTTGCACGCGCGCGTGATTTTGAATGCTTGGCCTTATTTTATTCTTCTTCCAAAATATTTTCATAAAAAAAAGAAGAAGAAAAGCATCTCCCGCAATCGATATAAAAGGCCAAACGTAGAACCATAAATTCGAGCGGTGTCCACTCGCGCTCGAAGGTCCAGTAGTATAAGCGTATATAATACAGCAGCAGCAGCTCGTTCGCACATAGAAAGAGCGAGAGAGGCGAGTATTAGTATATAGCGGCGTCGGCGGCAACGAGAGCGTATGAAAATTACAAAGCTATTAATTATAAACCGCGATAAATTAAGCAGCCGTGGGGCCATTATAGAGCGCTCGCGCGCGGCCGCGCAGCCGTGAATTGTTGGTAAACTTGCTCCAAGTACGCAGCAACACGCTCCCGGTCCAACGCCGACCGGCCATATAATAATGGTCGGTTAGAATGCTAATATATGTTCCTAACGCAGCGGCAGCAGCAGCAGCAGCAGCGACGTCGCGCTGCAGTACCAAACCGACACGACAGAGAAGAGAGCACCCTGGGACCTTGCATCATCGCCAGCCAGGACCCAACTGGCCACTACCGCAGCTCTCTGGACACATACGCGCAAGAGACGTTATATTATACTTCCCCGACGACGCTAAAACCCAGCCGTCCTATACTCTCTCCTGTCCTTATATTAGCAGTCGTACGTTGCCGCGCGATCGAGAGCTAGTCAAGCGCACTTCGGAAGAGTCGAGGGAGCAATTAACCGGCCGAGCGATACCAGCACTGCTATATGCTGGACCAGAAGACTGAGGAGTCGGCTGGCGAGGCACACACCTTAAAGGCGATTAGCTTATGCTACTATATACCGTAGCTATAGCTTTCGCCCTTATGCTATCTTGGACCTGAGCTCGTGCCGGTGCTCATTTCTCCGTAAAATATGGAGGATACACAATGTTTCCGGACGCGCGAGAGATAGGGCGACCGACTACGCTCCCTTATTCTATATTATATATATATATGTACTTGTACTCTATCTATAATACCATACTCTCTAATACGTATACCAAGTCACCCTTTTGCAGATGTGTTCATGCGCACTAATATACACTATTGGTCTTAACGATTCGACTTTATAAGCTGCCAGTACACGCAGACTAATCATTCATACTTGTGTACAAAGTTTCGATCTCTCTCCACTGAACCCTCTCCTAATATAGCTTAGTCCATAAAGCTAAGCTTCATCATCTTTATTTCAGAGCACGTGTTCCATCGGCGCGCGCTCGCGCGTGCACTGACGACGAGTCACGATTATTTTATACCGGGCTAAAAAATAATATATTATTAAATATCCCGGGCGTCCGGTAAGTAGCTCCTTCTTTACGACGGTTAAATATAAAATAAGTAGACGCCGACGCAGCGCGCCTCTGGCTCGATATCCAACCGCTGACTTGTGGCTCCATTAGCGCCTTCCTCTCCCTCTCCCCTTCGTCTCGTAGTCGCCCTTTAACGTATAGCATAATAAGAGTTTATGTGTCAGGTTGATGCGCCTGCCTGCCTGCAGACGAACTCCGTTGCGCATAGAAACTGTTATATTTTCATTAGGTATATTATAAGGACGCTCGCGCGAGAAAGAGAGAGTGTACGAAGGGAGTTTTCGATGAATGCAGAGACGTCGTCGGGGACTGTGAGATTATTTATTGAAAATTGTTGATTTTACTTATTGCGATTGCCTTGCTTTCTATATACGAATCACGTAGTGTATTGCACGCTGTAATATGAAGAGAAAATCTCTCTCTCTCGTTATACACAGGCTTAATCCTGAGACTCAAACGTGTGTATTATAGTATATATACTTCCTCATCAAGATGAGAGAAGCTCGTCAAAGTTCTGTATAAAGCAAGTGTCGAGAGGGCCGCGTCGTCTCGCGGACCCTTCGACTCTGAACTGCTTATATATATAACTATGTAGCCGCGACGCTTTCGACCGCATCTGCGTACGTCGGTATTATGCAATCTTGGAGAAACTTACCACTTAGCCGGGGGACAGAGAGTTAATGCAACGTTGTCAAGGGGGAAGCAGCAGCAGCAGCAGCAGCAGCTCCTTCGCGGCCTGTATATGCATGACCGTATAGCTGCTAGTCCGCTAGATGAATGTGCCGAGAAGTGTCGCAGGATGTATTCGGGTCGCGTATCACCGTTGGATGGGTAATTGCTGAGTTAACCTGATTAGCCATCAACGCGATGATGACTGAAGCTTCTAATATGGTAGTTCTTTTTAAGTGTAAGTAAACACCAGGATCCACTCGTAAAACACAAGGTATATCGGGGGATGAAGCGTTAGGTATGTACGCGTACACCGGAATGCATAATATAAGCCGGAGATAATTCTAAGAGATCTCAAGCGCTGTCGTCATCTCTTTCCCACGACGGCGAAGGAATATCTATAGAGAGCTTCTGATTTAACCCACAGCAGTATATAGGAACTGCCCTCCGAACTCGCTATATAGACATATAGCATAGTTGCGGCTAGTTGGCCGTCACCTCTGCGTCGACGCTCCCTTGTCTCTTGGACTGATTCAATTTGCCCGCCTCGTGGCTGTTTAATTACTGGAGCCCGAAGTGGACACTGGCCAAGAGCCCGACCCAACGCTCTCTATATACATATATATAGAGAGAGAGAGCGAGAGAACATCTCCGCGGTATTGGCGCATCGACTTTGCAGCAGGCCGCGTGTGTGTGTGCCCTGCACACGGACAAAGAGCGCGCTCGCACACGAAGCCCAAGACACTAACGGAATAACGTCCGATGGAGATTGTTGTTGATACCGAAGTAACGTGCGGCTCGCAGAGCACATCCTCCGCTTCTATCTATATATAGATAGCTGCCTCCGGAAGCTGCTGGAACGACACAGGTATATAACGAGGGAGTGAGAGAGAGAGAGAAGCGTGTCTTGCAAACCGAATGACCAGCAGCAGCAGCGATGGTGGTGGTAGTAGCCTCTACACCCCTGTCTAAACTACGCCCTGGACCCCTAGCACAGCATCGGCGGCGACTTCTAAACTATAGGGAGCGGCGTGTCCTGCCGGCGCTGGTTAAGAGAGCTGCTGGCCGAGTATAACGCTTGCTTGCTTGCTTCAGTGTTTCGCCAGACCAGCCAAGTTGTTCTGGATTACGATCGACTGAGCGTATGAAGAGGATGAGCTC
Organism: Cecidostiba fungosa; assembly: GCA_900474305.1. Classification (NCBI taxonomy): domain Eukaryota; kingdom Metazoa; phylum Arthropoda; class Insecta; order Hymenoptera; family Pteromalidae; genus Cecidostiba; species Cecidostiba fungosa. Next base: position 46,306 of record UCOJ01000784.1, on the reverse strand, counting down.
TCTCCCTCTGCACAACTATATATGACGATGAAGATCTCGTCTCGTCTATCCGCTTCATTGATTTTCAATGATTGAATGCTGCATATTTCTCTCAGATCGAGTTCTGCGATTATGTGCTATTATTAATAAGAAAAAAAAAATTATCTTTCGCGCGAGTGAGTTATATTAGACGCGCGCGGACAGATGGATGGACCGCAAGCACGCGGAGGCGATTTCTAAATTTACAGTGCTGCCGGAGAGCGCGCGGCGTAAGTATCTCTATTATAAGACTGCCGTAAATCCGCGCTTTCATTATCATAAATCGAACGGCATCGGGTCATGCACGTCAGTCCGACGAATGCCTTCGCTGCCAGCGAGTTTATGGCTCTGCGTGTGAATTGTTGTAGGTATAATACTTGTATACACTATAAGCCCTTCGGACAACCGTTTCGTTTGCTCTCCGCTGCGAGGTATCTTTGATGAAGTAGCTTATGATTATATTGGTTATTTTTTAATTAGTCAGAATTTTAAACCAATTATTTTTGTTCACGAAAAATAACCAGTGAGTAATACGCACACCGATTCCGTGTACACGCTTAAAAAGAGATTTAAACTGATTTCAGGAAAAGCCGGAGAGATGACGTCGTATTGAAGTAGCGTATTCGTCGTACCGGTCGTACGGATTCAGAGAATCCCGTGACAACTGCTCAGGACGATTGATTTACGACGACTCCCGCGATATTTACGGATGGCTTCAAGGCATATACGTATACACGCAAAATATCTTGCTCCACTATATATACTCTTATTGCGTTCTCGCGACTCGTCGTACACTCTTAGAGTTCTTTCAGCCTGTTCTCGTTTCGTCATTATTTTTGCTGTTTATTACTGCTGGAGTCATGAGACTCCGTCTGTGCAGCTACCTGGCAATTTATTTCCCGAATAAAATGAACAACTTAGTGCGTAAATATATAAGTAATTCAGTTTTGTAAATTCGATATAAGTTTGCTCACCGACTCGTACAGATTAAAATAAACGCCAAAAAAATCTCCTATATAAGTTTGACTATATTAATTTCCTCTATACTACCAAGTAGCACTAAAATACGTTTCTTATACACGATTCTAGTAATGTGTTAATTATTCGATCGTAAAGTATATGCGTCGACTCTCGTAGTCCATAAATTACAACAAGAGACGTCTATAGAAGTAATAAAAAATTTGACTCCGCGACATATCGTATATACGTTGGTACAAAGTCTCCTCAAGCCGCATATTCACTTGTTGTGTGCGTCTCTTTTACGACTATACGTCGTCGTTTAATCCATCTCACGTCGTTCTTTGCTTTCTCGCATATATTCGCCGAAGCAGCTTTTTCGACTGGCCAGCTGTCTCGTTTTGCGGGTAGCAACTTTTTCGATGCAGCCCTGTGGACATTTATGACGTTGCACAACAATAATTCCATCGTTGTCGCGCAATCGTAAAGTCTGACAAACTGGCCGACACGAGGCGTTTCTCGCGCGCGCGAGAGAGAGAACGGCAGCTGCTAGTCTGCATATGTATATACGGATACACGTCGAGGACGCGACCGGTAGTCGCGAGAGGAAGTTTTATTTACGAGCCCGCGATGCGCGTTAATGATTCGACGAATTGGATGCGCGAAAAAAAAAGTTATACTCGCTCACTCACTCGCGAACGCCGTCGAACCAAATCTGGCTGTTACTACTTGAAACGTGTAGATACTATTTCGGGGAGACATTTCTATATCAAACTAAATATATGAGGTATACGTATGACAATTGAATAACAGAAATTTGTTGTTATTTCTAGAGGGTATGGGTATATTTATGTACGAATTTGATAAATACATGTATTCATTTTGTAGATATCCGTGAATAAATAAACAGTCGAACATAGATGTGGTTATTTCTGGGATTCAATTCCAGAGAAATATCAAAAGTACACTATATGAGAATAAATAAACAGAGATTTATTTTTGTAAAGATTTTCAAGAACAAAATTTCCCTTTTCACTTACATATAAAAAGCCACAGTTATTTCCTTATAACTCTTAAAACCATATTAGTACCATTCTGAGAACGCAGCACCTAATCGATTACCGCGAAAACCTGAGCAATAAGTACACACGCTCACGTGCAGCAAACTTTAAGAAAAAAAATAAAAACCTCGATCCGTCGATACGCGCGCGGCGTCAAATTTATACGGTCACAGTAACGACGCAGTTATGTTGGCTCGTTCTCGAAACACGAGCAACGATCTTCCGGAATCAGTCGTCGAGACACGCATGTCGTACTCTGTATAGCACTGCATAATATAAACTCGATGGAGAAGTGCGTGCAGAGCACCGACCGCACACACACGCGACTGTCGTATGAGATTGACTATTATACGGAGTGATGAAGCGCTGGTATCCTTGATAGAGAAATAACTATAATTATGAGTGATTTTTTTACTCTTTGGTATATATATTTTTTATTTATTATTAAACGACCTCATCACCCATACGCCGATCATTAAAATTAGCCGCGCGACGTCGAAATGCCAGCCATAATTCTATGGAAATTAGATCTGAACGTTCGCTTCAAAAATTATTAATTTATCGAACGCACATATTTTAGACACATACACATACGGCTAAATCTATAAATCATTACGCGAATAAATATGTATACGCGCTCGCGCTTACGTGCTTACGGAATGTAAATTAAATGAAGCATGAATGGAGAGACAGAGTTGCTATATAGAACATCGCGGGCGCGCGCACACACACACATGTTGCAGGCGTTTTGCAATTCTTGAAATGCACCTGAAAGAAGGCTAATATTAATAAGCGCGAGCTTTATATATGAATAGTGTTGTCATTTATACACAGCGTATAAATAAAACTAGTTTTATCGTCGTAGTATATCTCGCGGTTACGTAATAATTCTCGCTGTCTAACGAATATATACTTTGATATTTTCAATAAAATTTTCACCTCGGCTGATTTATTCCCCGACTCTTTTTTCTCCAAACATCTCAATTTAAATCAAAAGCGTGTATCACGCAATATATAATTATAAACGTATACAGGTATATAGAATCTTTTTTTTTCTATCATCTAACAAGTCTGAGACAAGAAAACGCACACAGTCCTCTAAAGACTCAGAGAGCCGGCGACCGCGTGTCATGTTAACGAATTTTCCAAGCGTCCGCGGCATATATCGAGCATAAACTTGGCTCTCAGTATACACATACTCGAGCGAAAACTGGTGTAGCCGTTCGGCTTCGATTCCGCGTATATACATATAGGTATACCCAGGCGATAAATCGCACGACTCGCGAGTGTCGCTTGTCGAGGCGAAAAAGAGCGAAGCTGCAGAGCAAGAAAGGCTACGCGAGAGAGAAGAGGAGTATAGAGAAGAGCCGCTGCGGCAATAAAGTGCGCCGCGAGAGCGCGTCGCGACGAGAAAGCTCACGTGTTCGCGTTTAGCATTTATCGAAACCCCCGCGCGAGATCGTAACTCGAAAGTGCAGCACACACACTGCACACAGACACTAGCGCGCGTGTCATGCAGATAGGTTTAAAAGCCGTACGTGCCGCATTTACAAATGCCTGCTCTGCTCTCTCTCTCGCGCATTCTCTCCTCCTCTATCTTTACGTATATACGGCTTGCTTTTCATAGATGTATAGCGTCCGAGTTTGCCTTTACGACGTATACGTTTCTTTTCCGAGCTTCTTCTTTATGCTCGAAGAAAAGCATCGCTGCGTGTGAATTAGAGACAATACGGCGTTGGGTGATTATATATATAAATACTTTGGATCGATTTCGATCTTGGCGTGTAAAACATACTCTGGCACTCGGACAGATAACACATACGTTTTCCCGCGTTAACTCACCTCTCTCCAGAAGAAGAAGAAAAAGAAGAAACAAGAAGAGAGAGAGGGACACTGAGTTGCAGCGCCGCACAACAAAAAGGGATCAATCCGCTCGCGCGCGCTGAAGGAGACATAAATCGTGAGCGCGCGAAGCAAGACAGTTTCCTCCGGCTGAACGACAAGCCGTGTATAGAGGGAGAAGGAGAGACGAGGAGCTGCCGCGATACAAACAAGTCCGACTAGGCAGTAAATATACACGAGTTTCAGCGAGGGAAGAACTGTGTGTGTGTTTTCGTTCTCTTCAGAAGAAGAAGAAGAAGAAGAGACGGACGATCATCAGGATCCGAGAAGAAGGAAAAAAGGAGAGGGAAAAATAAATGCATCAGAGATAGGGTGATAAAATGCGTTGGTGGTGATGCGAGAGTAGTCCAGGATAATGAAGATGTCGAAGGGATGGATATCCTGACGAAGAAGAGATTGTTTAGATACACGCTTGAAATGGCTGTGACTCAAAAACATCAGTCATTAATTAGTTGCAGAGAATAACAACTTTCGCACATTTCTTTCGAAAGTCAAATGCAAATCAGCGCAACACGTCTCGGATTTCACGACGACGTAAAATCAGAGAAAAAGTGTAGCCTCGCGCAATAAACAGAGGATAAGCAAAGAGAAAAGAAAACAACAAAAGCTCGCAATGAATGAAGATATCGAGACGGCCGAGAGTAACGAGAGAAGAAAGAGGTGCGCGAGTGACTGATAGAAAGCAGGAGGAAAATAAGTGACACGAGAGCGAAGGAAAAAGAGGTAGCGCGCTCGCGCGCTAGACAGTGTACATCAATAAAAGACAAAATGAAAAGGAAAAAGAAGAAGAGGAAGAAGCGTCGGCGAGTACGTGTCGCTCTTGGGAAGAATGAAAGCGAGTAGTCGTCGTCGTTCTCGTCTACGCGCGGATACCGCAGAGCAAGCCCGCACTCGCTGCGACGTTTTATTTCTCAACATGACAACCGGAGACAAGTGACCACATCGAACTGTCGTATTTCGAGCTGTCACCTGTCCTACAGCCCGACTCTCCCTCTCTCTCGTTTCTACCGCGCGAGCGAGACTTGTTTTTAGCGCCCCGCATTTCTCTCTCTCTCTTTCTCTCTTCTTGTACAATAAAAGTATATAAGTCTACTGCTGCTGGCCGTCTCTTCTCTTCTTCCTTTCTGTCATCTTCAGCAACTCTTTCTCTCACGTCGACCGCGTGTCGCTCGCTCGCCCTTCTTTTTTCACTCTCTTGGCTTTTATTGCGCGCCGCTCTTAATTTACGAGCCACTAAAACTTTAAATGTAACTAAATAATATCATATATATTTCTAGACTGTAAAGCAACGTCGTGTATGTGTGTGGATTTCTTCCGAGGGGAGGGATTCGGCATATAGTGATGTGGTGAAAAAAACAAAGGTGATTATAATGTCTCCTGTGTGGAACAGTCCGAGAGGGACGACAAATGACGCCGCTGAAATATGGATATTTAAAATTCATGGGGGATAATATTTTCCCATGTCGCGAGAGCGGCTCAAAGGGGAGAAGGAAGAAGTTTTATTGTGTATGATTAATTCATGTTTACTGTTACCCGCCGTAGCATGTGGCCTCTAAAAGATGGTTTTGTTTCGTATCTGATGGGGAGGCTTGTTTCGTAATATTCGAGAATCTCATACGGACTTTTGTATTTTCATCGAACGAAATTTAATTTCTATTTTTGATACTATAATTCAGCAGTTGAGACTGGAAAGATGACGCTAATTAATCGCTGGACGTCATTTTTCGAGTCTCGAAGCAAATATAGCTGACCGAGACGAAGGAGAGACCGGCTTATATAATTTATGAATTCGTCCGGAGCGTAAATTCAAAAAGAATTTCTGACTTTTTAAAAATATATACACTCGTAAAAGGAACTATTTATTATGAACATTAAGCGAATAAAACATTCGCAGGAATTCGTCGTTATACGAGCATCGTGTGTCGTGTCCGCGTATATATACACTTAATTAACAGGATTCGCATAAAAGCCTACTGCAGCCCTTAAATTCAAAAACTGATTTATCGCTCGGGACAATCAGAAGCAACGAAATTAATCCAAGAAACTATTCAGAACACACAGACATACTGCTGGAGTTCTTTGAATCGCTTATTAAAGTTTTCCCGTGCAAGCATCCCTCAGTTCTCTCTAGGAACTCTTTCACGGATCCTTAACGACATCTAGAATGAAAGCTCCGCGGCTACTAAGTGTGTCATGAGTCGGCTGATGATGAAGACGATGATCGTGACGAGAGCTTTTAAGCCGGCTAATTGCCCCCGGCGCACGCATATATATATACACCTACACACCCACGCGAACGTTTTCGCACGCGCTCTTGATGAAGAACTGCCGCGGCGCGAGTATATAGTCTGTTTGCTCGGCTGCTACTACTGCAGGTGACGACCGATTTGTCGATCTGTCGGCCGGCAAGTCTCTGCTCTATTCTCGTCGAGAGAGAGAGAGATATTTCGGAGCTGCTGCTTTTTCCATTTCCCACTACTCTGCATCAAGCCGCGAGCTTTGACAAACAAAGATCTTTGTTCTTGATTTACTACGGCTCCGCTGTCACTGTAATTCATATTTTGCCTGGCATCATCAGTTGATATTCGTGGATGCGCTACTTTCGCTTTGCGAAACTTTGAAATGTTTTTCGACATTTCTGCGAGACTAAACACACCGTTTTCTTTTGTTTTTTCGTTTAATAATTAAAAATATTTAGCGCTTAAATTCAATAAACTCGATCGAAAGTTTCTCTCAAGCTCCAAAAACTTTCGGAACGTTATGAAGAAACGTGCCGCAATTGCTCACAATTAAGATACGAGCGATTCGGACGCTAAAAGGGAAGAAAGAAGCTCAATATTCCAGTCTCGACGCAACGACGAGTAGCCGAAAAAAAGAAGAAGAAGAAGAGCCTTACAGCGGCGGCTCTTTATTAATTAGCGCAGCCGAAGAGTCGCGAAGAGAGAACGAGCGTCGTCGGTTGACGAGAAAAAACAGATAAATTATCTTCGCAGCTAATGGCCGCGAGAAACCGGTAATCTTCGGCAAGCGAGCGTGCATAAAGCGCCTGCTGGCGCGCACGCGCACACGGGACCAGCAGCAAATAATCTTTTACGAGACTTTCGACGAGATCGTCTGCGCGAGCATGGAATCACTCTCTTGTATATATATATATAGGAGAGAGAGAGAAGGCGACTTAATCGTCCGCGGCAGCGCTATGAACTGGATACGTCATCGTTATAGTGCGCGCGCGCGCGCGTGATGGTTCATGGTCTTGCACGAGTTGGAACTATTCAGCGGTGCAGCGATGAGGAATAGGGTTGAAGATAGAAAGAGAAATTAGAGGTAGTGTGAGTTGTCGCTGTGAGTTTTGACTCTCGAATCTAATAAAATATACCATACGTTTTCTAAGTGGTGTGTTTTTGCTTGAAATTTGATATTTCTGTTAATATTGCAAAGTCGTCGCAAATAAGAATATTAGCGCATTGCTGAATGACAGTTGAGTGAAAATCAGTAACTGAAGCGTGTACGTGTTGGAAATATTGTTCAAATGTGATTGTTTTATGCGCTTACATATTACTACTTGAAAGTTTGCACAAAATGGACGATTGCGAAAGGAATTTATTTAGTTAAAAAACGATTTATTCGAATGTCGTGAAGCTCTAAAGGATGTAAATATCGCTTTAACAAGACACACTATAATAGTCGTCAAGGAAGGAAGGATAAAAAAAAGTATGCGAGTACACAGAAACCATAAAATTACAGCATCAATAACGCTCTGCCAATAAAGCTGTACAACAATGACGAACAACAATAACGAAGCAAAATGAAACTCATCAATGGCTTTTCCGTACATAAAGAACGCGGAGTAGGCGGAAGAAGAAAAGCTCGCGATTTACGAGAGATTTCTTGTCATTTACGTGACATATTTCGGTATAAGTTGCCGAGATATATACGAAAGGCCATAAAGTGGCCAAGTCGCCGCGCGTCATTATGTAGCCACTGCACAGTATGCCAGCTAGAAGTCGAGAGCGCCAGCATCAGCAGCAGTAATGGAGACACGTTCACAAGCAGCAGCAGCAGCAGCCGCTGTCTCTCACGGTGGCAAAGCCGATTTATCTGTGCCCACATTCCCTCTCTCTTTCTCTCGCTCAACCCTCGCGCCCCTCTATAGTCGTCGGAAGATCGTGTCTTACACGAGGATATTTCACTTTTCCGTGTAGCTAAGGAGCTACTACGCGGATGCCGCTAGAGTGGAAAAGATGGCACCGAAGAGGGTTGAGCGTGTATATAAATGGAGGGTTGAGGCGCTCGCGCGCGAGACACAGAGGGAGTGTATATATATATAGAACGGGAAAAAAAATGCGGAGAAAATGGCCCGGCGCGCCGCGGCTGATGTACATTTAACTGCCTGCTAACGTTGTTTGCGATTAATTTTCCGAACGCTCAACAAGTTTGCTCCCTGGGAGAGAAAACTTGATCGCTGGATGTATATATAAGTATATATGGCGCGTATAACGTGTTGATCGTTTACCTCGAGTTGTATGCCGATCGTTTTCTTTTGAAGCTTGTTTTACAAACGATGACGCTCTGTACCACTTACAGAATTTTAGCTTTTTCGCTATACGGATTTGTATTCAACAGGTGATGAGCAAAGCGACCTTTTTTTATACACAAAATCGATAAAAAAACAACCAAAAAACTCAACACTGTAGCTCGATCTCCCACTCCCCATCGTAAAAGTATTTTCGTGACTCCTCTCCTCTGTGTCTCTTTCGCAGCAGTAGCAGCTCGTGGTCCACGCGGCGATTCGACTGACAAATAGAATCGCAAATCACTCAGCGACTCGCGCGCTCTGTTTCTCTCTCTCTCTCTCTCGCTATATAATGCGAGAGAAGAACAGAGACGAGCCCTGAGAAAAAGAAAACGCTCGGCGAGCGATGAATAATTCATGCGGCGTCCCACGCGCAGCCCAAGAAGAAGAAGAAGAAGAAGAGAGAAGCGACACTGAGGGAGTATAGTCGCAAATATACTACGTGCAAGGGCGCGTATATACATGTATATATATAAACGGGCGATAATTGTAAATCCGTAAGTGAGGGACAATGTTCGACGAGGAGTTACGAGTATCGGAGAATCGCTGTCGAATCGAGGTCATCCGCGCGAGGTCGATATTCGCGAGAAAACCAATTGGTACACCCACGCCGAACAAGCCACGACGACGACGACGAAAGAAGATCAAGTTCCTCTCGCGAGAGAGGCGTGTGTCACGACTGCAGCGCGGCGACGTGTAATGTATTTGCTGGTGTCGGGATAAGTTTAGATTTGAAAGAGGAGAAATAAGTGTAATGTATGCGCTGGCTGAGCTGGTCCGAAGATGCGGTTTGTCTCCTGGTATACATAACGGCTTTCGAGTGGTCGAGGCTGATCGCATTATGATTTTTTTTTACCACTAGTCAACAACGCAGTGTCTTAATTTTCGAGACAATCTGTCAAAAAATTTAAGTGATAATAACCCACATTCTAAAGAAAAAACTTTCAAATAATATTGCCCATCACAAACGTCGAGCATCGTCAATAAACATACTAATTTATCACGCCGCAATTTATGAATCCCATAAACCGTACTCTTCATCAGCTTCGAATAAAATCTTAATTACCAGCATCCATGCATACGTCAGACTCGACCAGCAGCCAAAGAAAAAAAAAAGAAGACAGCACACTCGTTAAGCCTCTACCGTTACATCTCTCAGATCAAAAATTTATCGCTCAACCTCGTGAGTATATATAACAAAAATTAAGCCTTTAACATTTTCGCAAACTTTCCGATCTCAACGCGCAGCAGCGACGTATTAATTCGCGCATCTATATATAGACATATCCATACCGCGTGTGTGATGTCATTACGTCGTCACCCACTTCTTCCATTTTCCGCGCTCGAGAAGATCGTTATCCCGAAGAGTGCGCGAACGAGTTTCGGCCCGTAATTTCACCTGATTTGCAGCAGTTTTACGCCGCATTACGGCTCTCCGTATAAGATCTTATACGGTGTGCACGTGTGTGTGTGTATGTATACTATATACTTAGTTCGATTACGCGGAAACGTGAAAGCCTAAAGGTGTTTCTTCTAGTAGGCGCGAATCGATGGTATTCGTTGGTATATATAGCGATGCTTATTTTCTTCTTGGAATTCCAGCTGGAGAGATACACATAATGTACATTAAATATTTCACGTATTTATTTGCATCGAGTGATGTATAATTTACTCCCTCGAGAAACTTATACTCGATGTTTAAGATTCTTTTCTCTCTTTATTATGTATATAAAAATTCGACGAAAGAAGGCGCGAAACATTATTTTTCGCGGCAGATTTACTGTACACAATACAACACACGGCCGTAGTGTAAGAAAAGTAAATTAAGCAAATTCACAATAAACAAGCGGCTATAAACAATTCGAGATATAATATAACGCTGGGTTTCACTGGTGGCTAGTCCGTCGTTATAACGGAATAATATACACCAAGCCGCGAAAGAGCGCATTAACTGGAAGCCCGAAGGGTATAATACTTTAAGTATGAACTTTCACGCCATTTAAATTCAAAAGAAAAGCCGAGAGAGAGAGAGAGAGCGGAGAACATTGGAAGCAACGAAAAAGTATATATATACTGTATATATGTATGTATATATATGTACGAGCGGATGGGGTGAGAAAGATGAATGCTCTTGCAGAGGCTTTGGGTTTGCGCTCGCCGGTTGCCGCCAGGAGGCAATGAAGCCCGTCAAAGCGAATGATGGACGTCTCCGCATAAAGCTGACGAGTGACTCGTGGCGCCTTCAGCTGAGAGAACGACTCGGAGGAGCCCCCTACATCACTTTTATTACCGGCCGTCCTCATTTTCATATCTCATAAAACCTTCGGAAAGAGAGAGAGAGAGAGAGAAGTCCGCCGCCCCGTTCTTCTGCCACCGAAGAATGACGGATGGACGCGCGCATCCGCATTACAATCCTCTCTCTCTCTCTCCGCGAAAGTCCGCCTGTAGTTTCGCTTAATGCGCCGAAATCGACGAATCCTTTATGAAAAACTTGATTTATGCCGCAGCCTCTCTCCGGAATATAAGGTTTACTGCTCCGCGAACTTTCCGCTATGGCTGACAATGCTTTTGATATACGCGCTACGCCGGAGATTAGTCGATGCTCTTCACATTTTTGAAATGCTGCTCTTCCTTTTTTCTCTCGCTCTCCTTCTCTAGTATATACGTGGTATATAATAGCGACGAGAATGTATTTATACTCCCCTCTCGAATGACTTTTCCCCGAATTTATGGCTCCTCGCGGTTTAGCAAACTTTCCAGAGAGCTCTGTTTTTAATGCCCCGATGCTTGTGCTGCTGTAAGATTCATGAAAAGGTGTCGCGGAAATTGAGTGTATAGGGCATCTTCAAAAGTGCGAGGAGAACAATATAGTCGGGAATTACAGAAAGGACACCGCTGCAGCCGCGCGATCATATCGAGCTTAATCTCTTCTTCGTATCTCTCAGCCTCATCGGTTATATAAGCATCTTCTTCTTTTTCTCTGGCAAACAGTGGGGCGCCTATTATACCTCGCGGTGTCTAATAACGCCAACTATAACCGCTGTCTCTGCTGCTCGATTAATCCGCAGCCGTTTGCTGTGTGTGCTACTACTCCCCTTGTTCTCGATATTTTCTTCAAAACTCGTCGCTTTTTCTCCTAATATATACACAGTGTTTTCATCTCTCTGATCTACGGCTTCTTTCGTATCTTGATAAAGCTTCTGATATAATTGATTCGTTCGCGAGTGATATTTTAATTTTCATACGGCTTCGTAAGATCGAGTGTACGATATGTAAATCGTCGAGTTACATCTGTATAATATCTTCTATTCCCAAAAAGCTGGCGTTCATCTCTCGGAAAAAAGTCACGGCAAACAAAGCCTCTCTCGCAGATCATCACACACTCTCCCATAATTCCAGCTCTTTCCGACGAGTTCCGCTCGCGCACTACTGTTTACACCAGAGCGAGCGCACTTAACTTCCATTTTCCATCTCTCTCTCTCTCTCTTTCGCGCTGCACAAAGTGTATAAACGCGAGCTGCCGGCGACACTGTGAATGACTGCGCTGCACGTGACAAGAGACTGACAGGTTTATGCGCGCCCCCGCGAGAAAGCGCGTGCGGGCGCGGTAACATAAAAGGGGCCACGCGGCTATATAGCTATCGCGCATGTGCTGCTCTGTACAGTACACATCCAGGCTGCTGCTGCTGCTACTGGCCGTGATGTACGTCTGTTTGTGTAAATGACACGGACCGAGTGAGTGACACCTCACCCCCTTCAAGCTCACGCAGAACAGCAGAGTGTATAGTCTCATCCCTTCCTCTTCCTATACACGTACACACATAGGTATACAAAGCTTGGCTTTCACTTTCTCTCTCTCTCTCTCGTTCTCCTCTACTGCGGCCCCGCAAGCTCACTTCCGTCTTCCGTTTCGCCTCGTAAACTACTTTTATGGAGACTTTGTCCTCTATTCGACTCTTTGCTTCTTTTTTGCGCGGCTTTCGTTTTCTTCGAAACTCTTCTTCTTTTCTTCATGCAAATCTAGACACTTTTATATCGCGTGTAACACTTTTCTACTAGTTTTAATCGTGAGAGTACCTATACGGGATTGAAAATCGTATATAATGCAATAACGATTTACTGAACTTTGAGCTCGCTCGCTCGCGAGGACAATAATAATAAAGATCGAGAAACAGAGCCTGTCTGTTCCACGCATTCTCCCTCTCGAGTCTGTAACATTTGCGTTTCTTGCTCGTACTTCGTCTAATTCAAAACTATAAATCGAGGGGCGTCTGTTGTATGTATGACGGCAAAGTGGCGTGAAGCTATTGCGAAGGGAAGGGAGAGCGGCTGCGAGGAACAGCGTTGAACTATATAAGTTCGAGCTGAGAAGAACGTATGCGGCAAGACAAGCCGGAGACAATAAATTCGAAAGAAATTTCCTCAGTTTGTTTAAAAGAGTCTAGCCTCAAAAATTCAATGAAGCCAACACAACACTCTTGAAAATAGATGAAGACAACGAGACACGTCGATAATATGTATACACAGCAGCATCATCGAGTTCACGCGAGAAAAAGTAGAAAGAAAAGCAAGTGAAGAAGCTGCTGCTGCACACAGAGGCTACGAGAAAGAGATAAAGACGAGCGCGGCGGCGTAACAGATGCTGCACAATAAACACCTCCCGTCACTTCGCTCCATAAATCGCGCGGCAGCAGCAGCAGCAGCCTCTCCTAGAAGAAACATTCGGAGCTTCTTCTCTTCCCTCGGGCCAGATATTTCGCGGGCTCTGGAAAATGTGCGCAAGGCCGCACACACGCGGAAGAGAGCCGCAGTCGATCTCTCGTCAATGACGCCGGATGGTTTTACGCTTTCAGTTCGATTAAATAAACCAGGCCGAACTTCGTACAATGTGTATGCGTGGGGATGAGAGGAGAACGTGCGGAGTGTGAGAGAAGAAGGAAATGGAAATTGCTTCACATTTTTTGCCTTTGCTTTGAGTAAATTTACGAATTAAAAACATTTTTTGTTAATAAATTCAATTGCTTAAGCAGATGACGTAATAAATTTTTTGGTAAAATTGTATTAATTCATTAAAACGACAAAAGCTCAAGCGATATAGTTTGCGAGCCGGGAGAAATTATTTGTTTCTGTGGAGAATCATTCATACAGAGAAAATTTAGTGAGCTACAGTAGTGGGTACGGAGGGGGGTAGAAAAGAGAGGCAGAATAACTGTGCCAGCGAGTAAAGTGATCGAAAACAGGGCTGACCGAGGCCGTTATTTTCTTGGCGCGATGTTTTCGACGCGCAGCGGGTTTTATGGGTTGTCTGTAACAAATGCCTCTCGCCAGCCATGCGCGCACGCGCGAAAGAGCCTGTACTTTTGTAATCGACTGATTTTCGTTTCGTTCGCGCTGATAGATTGAGTGTTATACTATATTTATCCGAGCAGATAACTTAAATCATAAAAATTTATCGGCAGCGCGCTTGCAACGTTTTTCTTTCTTTTTGGTTATTTATATCCAGGGTGTATTCCGTTTTGTATCGTGAGACTTTAGGAATTATGAAAGAAAGTCTGCTTCGATTGTATTTGCATGGTAGGTAATATTAACGTTCGGTACATCAGAAGATCTACTGTATGTTATAACTTTCGAGTGCTTTTCGGGATTATACGGCTATACATCTTCGTTTTTATCCATTCATACTGTGAAAGTACTCTGCTAATTATAAAAACGATTTTAGTTCCACAAGATTATATATAGTGATAAGAAAAATATAAATGTCAGTTTAGTATCATCAAGAAAACATTGGATCTGAAGGTGAAATTGATGGCAATGATGTCTGTAATAAAGAAGCAAAGTCCACTAGAAGATGAAGTTCAGGATGATCAGAAATTTCCAAAGGTCAAATGGGCAGACATTCTTAAAGTAAGAGAAAAGAATTAGGTATGTTTTTCATATAAAAAACTTTTCGACTTTTATTTTAGATCCCATCCTGTATTATTTATAACACTCTGCTAAAATCTCGAAAAATATAACTAAAATGCGTGTTACCTTTTTTAACTGCACCCCCTGGTTTAACGTTCTAAACCATTTTTAATTTTATAAAGTAAACAATTGTTTACATATTGCAGGTAATTTTTACAGGAATTGCTGCAGAAAAATCGAATGACATACATGCATGTAAGATACCTGACAGGACTTACTGCAGCTTTTTCTGTTGGATGTCTTGCAGGATCTTTTCTAAATAAAATTCGAAATAAAAAACCAAGAGTTGAGCGCCATAGTTTTAATTTTAAAGAATCACCATATCAAAGGTGAATCGGATTTTTACTTTTTCCAACATCATCTTAATTTCGTAACATTCCAATATCATTTATCTGTTGTTCCTACGACATAAATATTTGACGATCGTCGATAAAAAATCTCAACGCATGCTGAAGCTGGAAAATAAAGTAGCGATTTGAGAACATAGTCTCCAACCCCCTATCTCTCGGCGAGAACTACGAGCTGCGGTCTAGAGCCGGGATGTTGTCGAGGCCGCAAGATTTACAAGAGCTGCGCGCTGCAGCTCGAGGGTTATAGCACTCGTTATTATATGCTTTAATTACAGCCCGCGGTAATGAACTATGTTTAACCGTAACGTGGTAGGCTTGGGCAATAAATTAACGGCGCGGAAAATACTAAATCACAAGTTTGCCGATGCTGCCGAGTAGATAATCGGCTCGTGTGGAACGACTGTATACTACTCTCTCTCTCTCTCTCTCTCTCTTCGCTCCTCTCCTATATACACACACATACATATCTATAATAACTCTCGAAATATATATACGTATATATATCTATGTGCGATTATGTAGTTTATATGGAATACCGCCGGTTACTTGCGCGTGGCGCGAATATCGCGCAATAGACGCACTCGCGATTTATGTCCAGTTATATACAAGAAGTGTATAATATATACCTAACGTACACCTCTCGCAGTCAGACTTAAATGCCCTTAAATGGCGCGAGACCGCTGCATCTCGACTCGATAATTTCGAATCTGCCTCAAGGAGCTGTAGATAGCGCATCTCGCGCGAGATTGTTTCTTCGACTTGTGCAAGCTTTTGAAAAATTACGGCGAGTGGTAACGAGTTTATCATGACAGAAGCTCTAACACCTATATATATTGGGTAGAAATTAATTCGTTCTCACAGGTAGAAAAATTATCTTTATCATCAGCTAGTCGTCCAAAGCTATACAGCTCGTCGTCTAATTAGATCAACGCCGCGCAAATTCATTCCGTTCTCGCGAAGGAGAATTAGGGACACTGAGTGAGAGAGCGAGATCGGAATCGGCGAAAGAAGATCGAGAGCGAGAATGGAGAGCAAAGGGGAGGTTACCACCGACTGAATTTATCGGTTACTAATTAAAGACTACGCTAGGAAGGAGGGCACAGTCCTTCGCGCAACCATTTGGATTGAAATCCATCCCACCGCCATATATAGGTAGTCTCTCTCTCTCGCTCTCTTGCTGTCCTTCTCACCTCCCATCGTTATTTCATCGGTCTGTGAGTGTATGTGAAGGTATGTGGCGGCGGACGGCGCTATCTCACTCGCTCGCGCTTGCGCGTTATACAGAGAGCCGACCTTGATTTATCGCCGCATTCAGCTGCTAAGGCTTCGAATAATGACGATTGCCGCTCGATGCTCGGGGGATTTATTTACACGAAACTGAAATAATGTCTCGGATTTTTATCATCGATTCATAGTCTCCTCCGTTCTCGAGCTATCTGCTTTCTGGAATGTATTATATACATATACTTATAACGAGTCGTCGACGCTGATGATGAATGTTTTTATTGTCGAGGCCTGCGCGCGAGTAATTTTCGTATATAATAATACTCGATAAACGCGCAGTAGTGTCTCTTTTCATATTTTAATTCGGGACGAGATTTATCTCGGAGAAACTTTGCTCTCTCATTATACGCATAAACATTATCTCAGGAGAGACGAGACGAGAGAGCAGAAATTAGAAATAAACTACAATCGGCGCTGAATTTCAATGCGCGCGCGGCATCTCGCAGGAGAGTTAAACGATCGTCGAGTCCGCGGGCGGCATAATCGCGTGCTGCTTCCGAAATACACGAAATCCGCGTTTCTCAGGAGGTATCAAATTAATTCGCACGATATAAACACGCATCGCACGACGACGACTACACCACTGCACCCGATACCACCTCGGCGTATACATGATATTATGCACTTGCGTGCAGTGTGCGACGACGATCCTCATGCGAGATATTATAGTAGTCGGCAAAGAACCGCGATAAAATCATCGCGTCTCACGATCGTATAAACGATTTTCTCTCGCGCTTTCAAGATCTGCTGCTCGCGCGTATTGTCTTTATTGGTATAAAGTCTCGCGCTGAATATTTATAAAAAGATACAAAATTTATCACCGTCTTCGTCTCATTCCCAATCTCATTTTTTTACATATACGCACGTGCATACCGATCGTACATCCATATCAGAAGACTACTCATCTCGGCTGTTGCATATAGTATATACATACACAGACACGCGATGTTCTCCAATTATTCAGCGAGATCCCTATACTCGCGGGCGGCGGTTATAATATTCCTCTCGGCGGCGAGTGCGCGCCGTGTCATCGAGAGACCGGTGATGCAGCTTTCTCTTAAATCTGCTCATATACACGTTACGCCTCGTCCTCGTGTTCGTCTTCGTCGTCGTCTTCTTCGAGCTGGGCAGCAGCAGCAACGCAGCAGAAGTAGCATCAGCCAGCAGTATATAGGCTTCTCTCTCTGATTCTCAGTCTGGCTCGGCTCGCGGCCGTATTGATCTTATCCCCCGACATGAGAAATGCCCGCCGGTTTAATAAACTCCCGGGACTTATGAAGCACGTCAGGGTGATTCACGGCCACCTCATTGAGTCGTATTTATACAACCGCGGCTGATAGATTTATGGAGGACGGCGCAGCAGTGGTCCCACTCTCTCCCTCCCTCCCTCCCTTCGTCTCGTCGTATAGTCTCTTCCTTTCACGCACACTCGCGTCTCTATATCCTCTCTCTCTCTCTCTCCTTTCAATCTTTCTCTCTCTCGCGCGCGCGCGCGCTCGCCATCAGCGGGCGTCACCTCCACCCTCGTCCAT
The DNA here is from genome assembly GCA_900474305.1 of Cecidostiba fungosa. Lineage (NCBI taxonomy): Eukaryota > Metazoa > Arthropoda > Insecta > Hymenoptera > Pteromalidae > Cecidostiba > Cecidostiba fungosa. Next base: position 28,665 of record UCOJ01000784.1, on the reverse strand, counting down.
CTTCTCCCGTTTCTTATTCTTGCTTTCGTGTTCGCCACTTCGGCCTCTCTCCTGATTTTCTTCCTCTCCTCTTGGCGTCCTCGCGCAGCAGCTACTCGCCGCACTAACTCATTCGAGATTTCCGCCACGGAGAGAGAGAGATGGATGTGCAACGCAAGAGACTCCTCCTTCGACCTCTCGTGCGTGCGTGCGTGTGTTAGTCGATGCACCAGCCATGACGATCCTCGTCCTCGAGCTCTTGGCCATCATTGGCCGCCGACATGCTCGACTCGTTCGTCTTGGAATGCTAAAACTGATTGGTCTCAGCCATTCCTTTTTCCCCCCGTACACCAATATATATACGATCCGATGAGTCGCGCGTTTTTACGCTTGAATATAATGAAATGAAAAGGACGATCTTGCGATTTATTTCCCTCTTATGCGTATCCAAGCCGCACGTAAATTCACGCGCACCTGTTGTGCGCGCGTGTCGTACAAAAGCTTGCGAGATATTATAAGCACATTCGCGACACGATAATTACAATATTTAATTCGACGAGACGATGGCCGGAGAATAACTTCGAGAAAACATCCCCCTTTATTCGAGAGTACATCGGTATGAGACTGCGCTAAATAAGCATTTCCATAAACATATAAACGAAAATTTTACACAACAGGCAAATCGATAAGGCCCTCGAGCGCATCAAGAGACGCATATATGCATATGTGTAATACACACACACACAGGCTTGCAAAAAGACGGACTGACTGCGCGACTCTCTTTTTTTCTCGCCTTTTGCTGCGCTGCAGCCTTATAAAGTAGCCGGGCTACGATTTAATCCGAAATTTATTTCCTCCATTAGTAAGGGCTCGCGGCTCTCTCTCTCGCTCTCTGTCCGCGGTGTGTATACCTGAGTGAGAGGATGACGGCTACGACATTCTCGACTCCCGGTCCTCTCCTCTCTCTCTAGTATCGCCGCGCGCGCGGCTACTCCTTTATCTTTATTTCTCTCTCTCTCTCTCTCACTCGCTCCTTTGATCTCCGGCTCGTGGCTTTCCTTTTATTATCGCAGCTCTCCCTACTCCATACGTCCGTGGGAGCGAGACGACAGCACTACCTTATGACTCCTATATCGCCATCTTTATTATATCCGCGGACGTCCTTTGACAAGCTCACCTCCTCCTCCTCATTTCTTTTCCTCCCTCGTCCTCCTCCTCCCACTCTCCATCGAGTTTACATTATTTTTATAAGCGCCGAGGAATATCTCCGTGGAACTTTCTGTCCGTGTTTCGAATTAAACTGCCCGGCTTGTTCGACTTCTTTTAAACCATTCCCTCTCCAACTGTTTAGATTTCTCCTTTGATACAGACCGGAGAATTATATGCCGGACCGTATATATAGCTCGCTCGATTGAAGCTGCTGTGGCTGCTTCTGCAGCCTTATCATTTGCAATTTGATTACGGCGACTGTCGATACACTTTATCTGAATACTGGTTTGACCTGAGCATCTCGGTTTAATATATTCCATAGTTTATCGACTTTTTCTTCCTGCAGCCGCGAACGCGGGGATGTCTGTTATACGGTTTATGAACGTTATTTGCGATATTTGTTGGTGCGAAATTGTTGAATTATTTTCCTAACAAACTTTGCCAGAGATCTTCGCCATCGATTCTATCTTCTGGATATCTTCTGGAAGACGATGGAGATCGCCTTATCCCTTAAGTGCATTTATTTACTATTTTTCGATCGAGATCGAACGAGATCTGTTTAATGTAATTTGATTCTCTGTCTATACGCTCATACACGATGAAAAGCTATCAGGAATTTTGCATCCAGAGGCGTCTCTTCCTCTGCTCCGCCGTAATCTTTTTTGTCATCTGAATATATTCTGCGTGCGACAAGCCTTTACATACACAGGAATGCATACTTGAATAAAGGACGGATATAATATGTTCCGGTTTTCATTGTTGCGATAAGCAAACGCTTTGATCGTCGAATGCATTTCAGCCATAAGGGCTTGTGTACATATCTAGCTTTTCTAAAAAGCTTTCGATATACGAACATGTTTTTTTATAATATATATAAAACAGCTCTGGCTTTAAAATAAAATGTTGTTCTATACAAGGAATTGACAACTCATTACTCTGAATAAAAACTTCAATTACGCGGAAATAAAACGACATCTAAAGTTTAGAATGACGCTGTGTGAAGCGAAGAGCGACGCAAGCTCCGTAGCGCAAGCTTTTCCCGCGCTCTTGCAGCGAAGGCGACATTTAATTACAGCTGTGCTGCTCTCGGGTCCCCGAAACGAGACGTCTGCTGGTTCGCTCGTGCCTCGGCTTTAATGCGCACGGAAACGAGAGTCGAATAATTATATCGCGATATCGCGTCCGCGGTGCAAATTAAGAATTTTAATTGGACCACTCGTTCGCGCCTCAGAGGGTGAGCGTGCGTGACGCGGCTGCTTAGCTGCTCTGGATCTTTGAATGTGGAAAATCGTGGTTTTACTGGATTAAGAAGTATTGCCTGGTGTGGTATGGTAGTTTTGATAAAAGAGTATTGAAGGTCGACCTGGAAAATTATGTAAATATTGGTTACCTATTAATTAAGGAGAAACTAGTTTCATCGTGTTTTTACTAATAAAAAACAACTTATAATATTAAACAGTAACTTGTATAATGTTCAAAGTTAGACGCTTATAGTGCCGACTATTGAGTATTTTTAAATAGAGTTTAATAAGTTTAATAATATACTGAAAAATACATGGTATTTATTTTAAACCATAAAGATTTTTCATCTTCATAAAATGACGACTCTTATCCTTTCCATAATCAGCAAAGATCGCAGTAGTGGATAGCGATCTTTTCATGCTACATTGATTTTGCCGGAGCCCGATGTGCTTTCTTACCTGTCCGATAGATGGCGCGTACTGTTGCAAGATGTACAGATAAGATGTTTGCCGTGAGAGCTGTAAGTATATAAATTTGAACCAGTTCTAAGTGCTGCGTACTCGAGGTACTTTTAAATAATACTTTTTAGTAATCTGATCGTTTCTCCGTAATGACCATTAATCCATTAGCTGTGAAACAAATTCTCTTGCAAAATGAATTTTTATTTTTTTCTTCAATTCGTCTAATATTTTGTAATTATAAAATTTTTAAAATACTTTCAACAGCTAGTATAGAAAGTGGCAATCTATCAAGATTAATTTATCACTTATTACTTATGCCCCAGGTTTATATATTAGATGAAAGCTCACTTCCTTTCTCGCGCGTCAATTTGATCGTCTCATCAATATTCTGCATTGAGATATATATCTCGGCAGCAGCTTCGCAGATGTCAAGCGCATATCATGTGAACGTTGGCTTCGTTATTAAAACTTGATTACTCCTACCGTAATTTATTGAGGAGAAGAAAACACCTAGTTATAGGCTATACAAAATTCTCTACTGGATTTCCAAGCTATAAATTAACGCTTTCAAATGTCCACGTTTTTGAACCAATTTCATTTTTCATTTAAAAACGCTTTCACCTCTTAGAACGGAAAATCAAAATTTAATTTTCAAAAAGTTCATTACACTTTTCGACAGCAATTGCTACACGCTTCTCGAACGTGTGATAAAAACTCATATCTTTCATAGAAAAATGTTAAAGAAGTATTTCCCGCCTTCGCTTCATTAAAAAATCAATTTCAATTCGACAAAAATATTTCAAAATAAAAATCCAGAATACTAAATAACGAATGTACAACTCGAAAACGTGCATGTATAGGACCGATGCGATATTGCGCGGATTCGCGCACGCGCAAACGACTCGGTTTCAAGCCCATGCGGGCACGTGTATGCTTTACGAGATATACGCATGCGATTACGTAAAGCAATGCCATGTGCTCTCATAAGCATTATAGAGTGTTATACTTAAGTCGATGACGATTTTAAGAGATGCCCTCGATCTAACGTCGAGCTTTCAGTGATACAAGTTTATAAATAATAAAAAATTGCAAGTAGATATATACCAAGACTAGTCAGACACGATCGCTTTGATCGATATTCACTTTGTTCTAATTAAAAGCCCTGTGAGAACTTGCTGTACTGCATATGCATGCACCCATATAGTCATGGAGAAAATCACGAGTCGTTAAATAATCACGTTATATAAATAAGTTGTACGCCAATAAATATCAAGCCGCGTGTAAAATTCCGAATTTATTTACCAACATGTAATTACGCACCGAGTGTATAAGAGGGAAGTGTGTTACAAGCGGACAGGCCACGCATGCATACATACATACAGGTCGCTCAAATAAATCGAAACTTCTTTCGTCCGACAGATCGCCAGGATGAGAACGAGATCATGTGACCGCTACTACTACATACTTCGCGGTGGAAAACAGACATCCATGAAATGGTAGCTTAACGTTCTCTCTTTCTCTCTCGCGCGATCTGCACACTCGCGGTGCCGGTCACTCGCCATAAATCAGATTCCCGTGAGATAGCTCGCTCGAGCCTAGGCTACTCTCTCTCTCTCGCGCACTGCTGTCTCTCCCTCCCCGTTTTGCTCTTCGGAAGAGAGAGAGAGAGAGAGAGTTTTATCGGGCGTACACCGGCGCCGCGTGCTAATTAAACTGACGTGAAATAATCGCGGACCGTTTCACGATTGATCGTTGATCGAGAACGCTCCTTTTGCTCTCCGCCTTTAGCTTTTGTTGGAGACGAGGGTAGTTATAGTAGTAGTAGTAGTCCCTAACGAGGATAAGCCCAAAGCTCCGATGCCAATCTCATTTGTCTTAGAATGCCAGAGAGCGATGTATGGTTGCAGTAGAAGCTTGTCGATGCGCGCTGCGTTAAAGAGTTATACTCTTCACGTTTTTCCCCTTTTCTGCGACAACATCAGATTAAACTGTTCTCTCTCTACCTTGATTGGGAACTAACTGTTAATTTCGCCCAAGAGCTTATCGCTATAGAGTATGGGATTTTTTCTCCTTGCGTCCTGTGAGAAATTAGACGCCTGGCTGCAGTGTTGTGGATATATCCGTCACTCGCTCTCTCTCTCTATCTCGAGCGCTGTTTTAATTATTGAAAGCTGCTTGGCAACGAGTTTAATACGCTTCGCTTTGATTATTTTGCACTTTGACGCGATCAATCTCGAAGCGTGCGCGGAAAAAAACATTCAATTAAATCGATAAAGATGGATGGCTAGACAAAATCGTGAATTCATTATACCGAGAGAGCGAGAGAGAGAGCACTACACATCAGAGCGAGTCTTAATTACAGCTCAACGAGTTAATCAAAACAAAAGTATAAATCATCAAAGCCGGCCATAAATATCATCGAAAAAAAGGGAGTGAGAGAGAAGGAAGACCGACAACGAGGAAGAAAAGACAGGATCGCAATTCGCAGCCGGTGTATATAGAAAAAAGAGACCACGACGAGCATTGAAATAAACGGCTCGCTTTTAATCATTCGACCTCGCGCTCTCTCTCTCTTTCTCTCTCTCTCTCGAAGACGAGTCGAAGAGGTCGCGCGTGCTCGTATAGCATATATACATATATATAGGTGTACGCGCGGGGTGGACTACTACACCGCGGTAGAATTTATGTGATTTCCGAGCACACCTCCCTCGCCAGAGCGAGCATTGGATCCCCTGGACGCGGATAATTACAGAGCGCCGCAGGATGGATGCGTGTCGGGCTTATCTCCTCTGCAGACCGCCCTATGTGCACGAGATATACTCGCGATCCTATTGTCTATGGGAGGCGGAAAGAAAGTTATTGGCGTGGCGCACTATGGAGACTTTGATTTGCGCACTCTGCTGCTGCTGCTCTACCTATATATACTGCCTTTTAAAATTTCGGAGCCGCTATTGCGGTACACTTTTTTTATACGATCACTGATTTCTCCAGAAACACTCAGTCGCGTTGATTTTTCTTGAATTTATATCTTTCCTTCCAGTCTATACACGACCGTACAATAAATAATTCACGGAAAAAGGTCCGTTTCACGTGTATCTCTCGTGGCTGTATAGAACTATGCAAAGCAATAACTTATCGTATACTTTCATCGCGCCATCGAAAATCACTCGGGTATATAGATGTAGAGGAGAAGATCACGAGCGAATCGTTTTCACCTTACTCATGTGTGTATCTTTCCCCCTTTCATTCGCGCATTCGTCTATCTATTCTGAAAATCGAGTTAATTTTCGCTCGAATAACAACCGAGATACAGTAATAGCCGATCTATCTCGCGAGACACGTACACCATAGACTAGACACAGATATAGGTATACCTATAAGAAACAGAGACAAGGGGCGTATACGTTATAGCGATGATATTTATTACGGACCCGCGATTAGCCGATGCGTTCCGATCTCGCGAGAGATGTTGTACTAAGCAGTGCGTACAAGAGAGAGAGACTGTTATATGGTCGTCTTTATTCATATTGACGCGCGGAACGAATTAGACGCGATGCCGATGGGCGAAGAAGGGAGATGAGAGAAGGATCGAAATCAGAGAAGAGAGCAGCTCTCGGTGAGAATTATACGATATTAATATATAGTTGATGTGTTCTCCAAGCCGCGGAATTTGTTTGTCCCGTACCTGCACGAGTTTTAGTAGCGGAAAGATCGAAGGAGGAATGATTTATATCGACTTGTGCTGAGATATATTTGCTTTTGATGAAAATATAAGAAGTAACGGTTCCGTCGAAAGAACTTGAGATTAATCTGACTCACTCTCGATATGTAGGGAAGCGGTGAGCCAATCTGATCCATTCAGAATAAGTGTATTTCATTCGACCTGCTAGAATTATTTTTTAATCAAAGACTATTTTTAAGAGGTGAAAATTAATGATTACTTTCTGGCGAAGCTTTTATTAAAGTACTGAAGGCTCGCTCGCAATATTAATATTAATCCGCAAGAAAAACAAAAGCTTTTAAAAGCAAGTCAGATAAAAATAAAAAATTCACCCTTCAAAAAGCTCTCTCAAAATACAAGCTCACTCACTTTGAGCGAAAGCCAAATACGTGTCTGTCGAACTTTGTACCTGCAGACAAATTTTCAATAACAAACTTTAGCGTACCTATATCAAAAACTATACACCTACAACATCCCGTGCATAATTAATAACTTCCTACACAGGAAAATCCATTTCCCGTCAGTTTGATCGCGAAGATTAGAATCTGCTCTTGCGGAAGATGTGACTTTGAAAAAGAAAAGAAGAAATATACCGACGTTCGCTCGTTGTTACTCCACCCTCGAATTATCAGGCTCGCTGATAATCCGACACTGTATGTGTGTGTGTGTACGAGTGAATGCAGTGCACCTCCGCCTCCACATCATTCACGCCTCTCTGTTGGCCGCGCGTCGCCCGAGGTGGAGGGTAGGGTTGTGTATACCTTTTCCTGTGCGTTTCTCTCTCTGTCCCTCCTTCATATCTCTTTCTCACGGCGGCACCGGTCCATCATGCGCCGCGACGGATTTCCAATCTGCCGGTAAGGTATGTGTGCATACGCTCTGATGCTGCGGGGGTGGAAGAAGAAAGACAGACGGGGGAAGAGCGCCGCAAGCGCTACTGCGAGTCAAAACAGTCTGGACTGTGTCCGGAGAATTTGGATTTTTTGTTTTGTAGCTGATGCTAGCTAACGTTAATAATTTATCTTTATTTTTGTACAGTTCGATGAATGACTAATTCACCGTTAACGGAGGCAGAAAAAGACACAGCTCGTCTGAAAAATAGTCGGTAGAGAAGTTGCGTATATACACAAGCAATCAGGCGAGTTTCAACTGAACCGAGAACGATAAAACTGCCTTACAAGTGCGCAATGACGAGCTTAAATAACAAACCCGGGAATAATGAAAATCGAGCAATAAGTAAATCTCTCAACTCCAGAATAACACATATATACCTATACACAGCGAAACGAGGCAGATAGCCGCTCTCTCGCATCTACAAATTCCCCCCTATAAAGAGAGAAGAGCAGAGATCGCAAGCGAGCGAGCAAGCGAGAGAGAGAATGCCACGTCGTCGTCGTCGTCGTCGTGGTGCTTCCGAGCGAGCAGCACTACGCAAGGGCGAGGAAAGATGCTGCGCGGTAATTAATGGCAGCGCGAGCTCGTCACAAATCACGCGGCCCGTCCTATAATTCACCAGCCACTGACGTGTATTTAAATAGAGTCGATAGGCCCTACCTTCGCTCTCTCTCTCTCTCCTTCTCCTGCTTAACGCGTAACTTCGCTGCACAGTGACGAGACGCCAAAAATTGCGCTTCCGGTGAAATAATTTATTCGCTGAAATGATATTTCATTCTACGCGCAACTCTCTCTCTCTCTCTCTCTCTCTCTTCGCAACGCCACGTTTATAATGTTCGCGCAGGGGAGAGAGAGAGCGCGCGCACACACGTTTCAATTAAAGCTACTGGCCCCCGCCTGAGATATTTTCGTGTCTTAGAATATACACACACAGTCACTCTCTCCTTTTGTCGCATGCGTATATAGAGCTTCTTCGATTGTTTGGCTTTTCCGGGATTCTCTCTTGGCACTCATTGTGTGCACAGCCCAGAAGCACGCGGCGTTGAAAACAGCTTTGATTTACCTCCATACTATACTACTGCTCTAAGTCTACACGTCGCTCTCCTTTTTCTCGCAGACGAGTCTGCGAAGACTTTTTGCTTCGCGCGTTACGCAGAGAGAGAGAGGCTGGAATTGTTCTGTTGCGTGCCATTAATACCTTCTGTACCGTTACTAATAGCGACAATTTCATAATTTAGAGAACGCGAGGATCATCTACTGCGGCCTGTAAATAACGCTCTCTAAATGCTCGCCGGCACATTCGTGTGTACGACTATGTATTTCATTGTAGCTTATTTATCGTCGGACATCTGCTCGCAAAGTATATGACGGCTGATATTCGCGCAAGCTACTAACGCGTCGTACGTCTCGTGTATTTATGTATATAACACCGAGGAGGAAGAGGAGGAGGAGGAGGAGGAGGAGGAGGAGGCAAAGTCGCGCACGTGGAACTTGACGATAATACACAGTGAGAGAGAGTAGAGGCGAGAGGGGGATGATGATTACGCGGGCCGTTTATTCGATAAAGGCTCGAAGCCGACGTCAGGAAAAGAAGAGAGGGACGACGGACGAGAAAAGTTAAAAGGGGCTGCAGCAGCAGCAGCGAACGCCACCGACGCGCGAGATCTATGGCCCTGTAATATTCTATGAGCAATATTTACGGGCTTCGAGATAAGTGCGAATGTTTGCCCGCCGCGCGGAGGGTTGCGCGCTTATGTCCTTGCTCTTTCTCTCTCTCTCTCTCGCTATGTATATGTATACACGGAGAGAGTGAGCGAGAGAGAAAAGTAGCGCGCAGTTTCTGGCGTGACAAACGCGTTTTACGGGCCGGCCTTTCGTTTTAGCTGTCTATGAATAATAATAATTCACGATTAACGTGGCCGATATTGAGCCGAGCTGCGACTTTTAATGGGGAAAGTATCGAGTTGCCGCGAGAGCGCCACCGCCGCATATTTATCATAGTAAAATATTTGCAGATTGATTAGGGCTTAGCGGTGTGTATATATATGGGAGCGAGTGTATGCTCTCTCTCTCTCTTTCTGTGTGTAGTAGTAGTAGTACTATACACATGCAGGTGAGCGAGAGGGAGGAAGCGCGCGTGGGAAAGGAATAGATAAGATTCTTCGAGATTTATAGATTGTTGTTTTTATTTCGGCTCTGCCGCGCGCTGTGTTCTGGAGCACGACGCGATCTGCCGCTGTAAATTTTCGTCCGCTTTTCGTTTGGACAATTATTTGGGAGATAAACAAACGTTTATCTGCGAAGCTATTACGCATAGAGCTTTAAATTTTAATATTGTATAATCACTTACCGCATCGATCTAATCTCGTTTACAAGACACTTGGAAAAATCTCACGGGTCAAGTACCATCCACCGAACCAGACCCTTGGCTAGTCCAAAGGCTTGTAATTCGCGCTACCGAGCAGCAGCGGCAGCTAGCCTAGAACACGATATCTATATATGTATAGTGTGTAGCCGAGAGAGGTAGGGACGACCTCATCCTCCACTATCGAAAAGCTAGTATTTATAGCTCCATTAAGGACGAGACTAAATCATCGTGCTCAGAGCGGCGGCCGCAACTTTGTTGTATCATCCTACAGGACTCGCTGCCCATGCACTATCTTCCTCTACTCTATACGACTCTCGGGCTTCCCTTGCGCATGTAAACTCTTGTGCTCAGTCTCTTGTCGAGATGACTAAGTAGTGTGTTACACACACACTTTTGCCTCTGTGTGTGTATTATCTAATTAATCAACGATTTTCCATATTTTCCTATGCCGACGCGCGGTCGTCTTATATGTCACAGTGTATAATTGAACGTTTACTTTTAATAGCGACTTGATTTTCACAAGTCATGAATAGTCATTTAAATATACCTATATCTATATAAACCGGGCGTAATTTACCGATGCCAATCGTAATAATCCAGCGCGACGAAATTATTTTCGCATAAGCAATATTTATATCACACGCTGCAGCAGAGAGAGATGAAATAAAAATACAAACCGCCGATTAAAAACTCAATCGCGAATATATATCCGTATATATAATTTCCAGGCAAACGGGTAAATTTCGCGAGCCACCGCGTCGCCTCGTTTTAAATTATTCATCCGCGGCGCGCACATGCATGCTCAGCGACTGGACTAATTAACAACATTCACGCATATAATCCAGTCTTCTCTCTCTCAACACGCAAAGACTCCCCGCCATACGATTTCGACCCATATAGCTAAGCCAAGAGAGAGAGAGAGAGAGAAAGCGAGTATCGAGGCGTCCATCGGGTTGTTTAGTGGCAGCCAAGGCGTCGAGCAGGGCGGCCACCGTCCCTCCGGCATACATTACGACCACATTCGTGTGTGCGAGACTACACACGCCGATACTCTTTTTATTCCGCGCTTCTCTCCCAAGCCTTTTCATTAAGTCTCTCTCTCTCTCTGTCGCGGTATTGCTTCTTATCTGCTTCGTCGGAGATATAGAAGATGGCTTTGTGCTCCCTCTCTCTGATTGAAGATTGTTTATTGATTGACGTTGACTATAATGTAATTAAAATCGCTTGCGAGATTTTGATTATAGTCGATTGAAATATATATGTACAAGGTGTGCACGCTATTTTTAACGATCGCGCGCGCGTATTTTCAGATTAACGCTCGAATGTCTATAAATCTGAATTCCGGCAAACAGCGCTCACCTAATGAATGCCAGAATAAGAGAACTCGAAGCGGCGATACAAGCTCGGATTCAGTCGGAGTCTGAGAGGAAGAGAGAGAGAGTAAATTAGGGAAACATCGCTAATCAATGCACTTTATGCACAGCCAATACGGCCGGAGTATTTGCAAAACGAGAAAACCAGGAGGCCGGCTATACATGCTCGCGCAAAACGTTCAGCATATTAAGATTTGCATAGCCAGTCAACTTGTCACTCTCTCCCTCTTTGGCTTCCGTTTAATTTATGCCCGGCTCTTATCCCCCCCTCTCTCTCTCTCTTTCGTTTTCCGTTTCTTGTACACCGGCTTGTGTACGTGCGCGTACTGCTGCGAGTATATATAGGGCTGATTTATAATTGTGTTTTTCGCTGCAGCTCGCATTGCCCATCTCGTCCCATTGATTTCTAGTAAATGTAAATGCCATTAGGTCCGCCGATCGCGAGGCATCATTACCATTAGGCGCGCGCGAGTGCGATCGAATCGACGGAACCCCGCGTCCGGTTTGCGACTATCCATGCGAATATGCAAGTATTTGCGCCGTGGCTTTTGCGAGAGTGTATAGGTATATAGAAGCAATTTGATGGGCATCAGCTTGTATAAATGATTCGGAGAATGCGATGAGTTTTTTTGGCTATTGATTCCTTCTGGAGGCAGATTTGTAATAATAAAATTGTGACGTGGCAAAACCCGAGAACCGAATTTTCCCTATCGTTTTCCCGGTCCCGTATCCGCGACACTATTATTATTTATTAAGTTTCCGATTCTCTCTTGGCGAAATCTCGGAGAAGGTCCCGCTAGACTGCCTTGAGTCGGGGGTGATTGGAACGAGAACACATACACACTGATTAGTTTAACTCTAATGTTTATTAATATCACAATTTACAACAACGTCAACTCTCCGTCTCCACACTTGCACTCTTTCAGTCTTTCTCTCTCGCTCGCGAATACTATCTTTGATCCCTCATACACGCGCACACTATACTCGTCTCTCTCTCCCTCACACACACGGCTCGTTTAGGTCGGTATGGCAGCGCTCTTCGCGTCGCCACGCGCCTTGCTCGCGCTCGACTACCTCCCCTCTCACGCGCGCCCGGCAACCCAAAGTGGCCCCGGTTCCCGGAATCGGCTCTGAGCGAATCTCGCCTGTCAATGCTCGCGATTTTCGTGAATTTCACCGATTCTAACCGCGTTTTCTCTCGCGATTTTGTGCCTTCTTCTCACACAAGCTCTCAACACACCCACGCACGATAATACCGTTTCTACTTCTCACTCTCACTCTCTTTACTGCACTCCTCGCAACCGTCCCTGAGTAAGTGTTAATACTTACAATCTCCTACTCAGACTCGTCTCCTCGGACTCGATGACCCCTAGTGTCGTCCTCTCATCCGGACTGGATGCTCGTCTTCTTCCTCGGCTTCTGTCGACAGACACTCTCACCGCACGATCTCCACGCACACTCGGTTTCCTTCACCTTCACGCCAACACACTCCGCGAACACGATCCGCACGCCGTCGTCGCGAAGTCAAGTCACGGAAATGACGAAGGTGAACAATAGCACGCGATGCACACCAGGCACGAAGATGCACGATGCACCCCGGCAGAATCTAACAAAGGGACACAACACAAAACACTAAAAACTCGCGATCCTGGCACACACGCGCGCGCGCTTCAGTGGGTCCAGGCTCAGTGGCGAGGGCGACTCGAGCGCACTGGCCGACTGGCCCGCTTTCTCTCTCCGCTCGACCAATCAGCGCAATGCTCGCGAATTTCCCCGGCCAGCGACGGAGAGTCTGTTTCGAGTCTGAAAACTGACTATTTCTACGCGCTCTCCCTTCTTTCGCGAATCCCGGGCCCAGCTTCCTCCCGATTGGCTGTCCGCGCCTTCTCGCCGTTGCCGCGCGCGCCATGACACACACTCTCTCTCTCTCTCACTCTCATGTACAGGATACGATTCTCTGTCGCAGCAGAGTTACAAGTTCGCGCCCGTGATCACGCATTCCGAGAAAACTCTCCCCTTGCTGACTTTCCGAGAACTCTCTGCTGTTCCTTCGAATCCTCCTTATTTCGGCTCGTCTCTTTCTCCAACACTCACACAAACAGAAGAGCACTCGCGTTAATAATTGCAAAACGCCATTATTATTGTCCCGGGGAAAAGGCGACCTTGCGATGCACACTATAAAAACGTGTTTGGAGACGTTTGGAGTTTGAATCAGAAATTTTTTTTAAACCACCAAAAGTTTGATTGTAAAAAAAGGTTATATAAAAAATTTCTAAAGCAATATTTAATGAACCTACGTGCAGAAATTGATAGTAACAATTAATTGACAATGGCTTTTTCATAATAAGTATGGATGTTCACAAACGTATTCGTCAACGCAATATTCTACGTCAAAAGTCTCAATACACATTGTATACATATATATAAAAAGCATATGTATAAATGAAAATATATAAGCGAGAAAGAAAAGCGATTTCCATTCGATCGACCCTCTCGCACCGCAGCATTTATCTATAACATACTCTTGGCGTATATCGTAAAACGCTCATTTTATTTAGGCGCTCGCTTTCGCGCCGGTATATATTTCTGCATTCGGCATATTCCACCAGACAAAGAACAGAAAACGAGAAGCTCGCCGTGTCCGTTAATAACGCCCTTAATCCGATCCACTGCCATTTTGCCGTTTATTCTCTCTCCCCCTCCCCCCCTTTTACGTATAATATTTTTCGCGACTCCCTTTTCTTTGTGGTCGCAGAGACACACCAATCACGTCGATGCCGAAGCGCGATCTGAGGTATAGGCGCCGGCCACGCGTACAATGTTTTACACCGACTAGCGCTGTCTGGCCGTATGATGCACCTCTGCGTCCTGCGGCTTAGCTCTACCTCTCTCTCTCTTTCTGCTCGTGATTTAAGAGAGTATAGCACAGGGTAAAAAAAGAAAAGTCGACGTTATTGATTGGGACAGCGCAGCCGATGCTGTACACGCTTTGACGACCGTGTGGTCATAAGCAGTGATCGATAAAAAATTGAGAATTATTATTGCGGGCATCAAGACGAAAATGTTCTTCATAATTTCGGTGTTATATACGAAGCGATTAGAGTATATACTCGGTGTTTCGTATAGCTCTCGTTAGCGATATTAGGGACGACGCAGCTCTTTACGAGGTAATTTATACAGGTGAGTGCGGGTCTTTCCAAAAAATCCGAGGATCGCTACCGCGGAGGAGAGGCTCGTTGAGAGGGAATAAAATGAAACGATATTGCCGAAAGTCGCCGAGGGAGAAAAAGTGCCGATGACTTACCAAGCTGTCTAATTACCGAACCGCCGTTGGGTATACTCGTTTAATCGACGGTGAAAATGAGAAGCGTAAAAAATCGTTTGGAACCTGATGAAGATAATTTTTGCAAAAATAATCAGCATTTCCCAAATTCGCATAGGTATACCTAGGTGTATGTGCGTGTAAAACGCATGTAATAGAGAAACAAAGTGAAAGACGCATCAGACGCGTCTGGAGAGGTAGTGCTAGCTGGGACGTGTGTCAGAGCGGAGTATAGCACATCACACATACAAACGCAGACACAACGCGTAGGTATATATAGAGGGTGGTGGGCGGAAAGGCAAGGATGGAGAACGAGATCGCGGGGTATGGAGGGGGTGCGGAAGACAAGGTATCAGGCCGCAGCGAGACAACCGGGGCTAAACAGCCATCTAAATGCATCCGAGGTGGCGCTCACTGCCATTACGCTTGATGGACGCTTATTGACGCGCCCCTGCCGCCTGCCAGTATAGCAGCCCTGAGAGCTCCTGGCGTATATATACCTATATACACAGAGACACACGCGACGTAGTCTCACCCCTCTCTTGTCGATATCAACAAAGTGTCGAGGAGCGAGACACCCACACACAGTGATGCTTATATATAGAAATGGCCATTTTTTCATATCGCGAATTTTCCTTCGTCGAATCTGATCTCGATCGATATATACTGCGCGGTCTCCGCTCTCTCATGTTACTTTCATCGCGCGTCCCGGACTTTATTACTGAATTAAGATCGCGCGCGGAAGTTTTGAAGAGAGAATCGGAAGACGATGTGTATGGAGATCGTTATAAATGTGCCCGGGGACTCTCCTTCGTCGTTTCGTTTTTTACTCTTTTATTTTGCACTCGCGCGCGACGGAGCCGTTATTTTTTATTCGAGTTAGATAAAGTGTAGAGTAGCTTCTTATTTTAATATATACAAACGACGAGCTTTTTTATGCCGTGTGACGAATCAAACAATTCTCACGAGAGAGACGAGAGTAGTATATAACATATACGAGTGCTAAAGTTTTACTTCCGCAGCGTGACGTATCGCCGTGTGAGAATGTGACGTTTTCTCGGCGATTTCACACAGCGTGTGCAATAGTTATATAGAGTTAAAGAGCGCGCGAGTGTATGACGGGCGGGAGCGTTCTCGAGAAGTGTATATAGGAAGTATAACGCGCGCGACGGTAGCGCGCAGAGCCCTTGTCGTCCCTTCCATCGCCTGCGCGAGCGCGGGATTATCGCGTTATTTATGCGGCAATAATAACGAGTTAGTGTATGCGCGGGATGTGCTTTATATCCTCGCGAGCCATTAGGGTTAATATAGCGTCTCTGCCGGTACGAGGCGTCTCACTCCCTCTCTCTCTCTGTTTTTCCCTCCGGTAGTATAAGGGGACGCGTCCTCTCTCTCGCTGTGTATATATATACTATCAAGAGGAGCTGCGCGGTTAACTCGCGGCGTTTAAGCGCGAACTGAAGCTGTTCCGTCTTGAGTCATCCCTCCGTTATGCTATTGTATTAGAGAAACTGGAGCTGAATTTTCGAATTCTCTGCGTGTAAATAATTTAACTCAATTGTCCTTCCGAATATCGTAAAACATCGGCTTTAACCGCGCGTTTTTGTATTCAAATCCGAGGCGTGCGCAGAAGATTTATCGAGGAGGCACACGTGAAATAAAGAGGCACACGTACGTCGCCGATAACGCGTCGAGCTGCCATCGAGTCTCCAAGTCGAGCTCCAAGTATACGCGCGCGACGAGACACGGAGAAAACAAGAATCGGTTCAGGTAGAGTAGGGAGAGAGATGAGAGAAAGAAAAAAGAAGGGAAAGAAGGAGAGCTGCAGCACACATGGGAGCACTCAGGAGACAAGAATCGCCGTCGCTTGATTGGCCGGCATCGATCTGCTGACAGCTGCCGATAGATCAAGCCCGAGGACACTGACGCCATGTTGTTGTGAGAGTTCCCCCTTTTCGTTCGTCGGTCCATTGTTTCTTTTGCGCGAGAACTCGTTAAAACGTTCGTGTATACAGTACGTATGTGTGTGTTATCTTATTCGTTCGTTTTTCATTTGTCACACACGTCGATACGCATTATTTTTTTTCTCCGCGATTTTATTTATCTTAAAAGGGAATACCTCGAAAATCGATTGCTATAATATTATCAGTACAGAAAAAAAGATCCCAAGCGAATTCAGAAGTACAGCGAAAGTTGCGCGCGAATATACATATAGAAGAAAAGCCAGAGAGCGAGGCATCCTGGAATCTGCAAGCTCTCCCGCGGAAAAATAAAGAAGAAGAAGACTCGGCAAAGCAAGCTCGCAGGAGAAAGATCGTTAAGAGAAAACGATGCAAGAAACGCGCAACGACGGGAAAGAGACGAGAAGGAGATAAAGCGCGAGAGAGAGAGAGAGAGAGAGAGAGATGCAGGCGGAGCAAAGTAGGAGAGGAGCACGAGAAGAGTATAGAAGCGCAAGAAAAGCCCCGCGCGCGCAGTTGGATGAGCGAGAAAAGCAGGGGCGGAGAGGGCGGCTGCTGTTGTTCGATTCAGGCCGCGCGGCGGCGGCGAATACGAACGGCCGAATTATGAAAATGACTCCGTGTGACGCGGCGGTGTGCTCACGGCCCGGAGATAGCTTCCAGCAATAAACATACCCTCCCTCCCCCCCTTACACTCCTCTCTCTCTCTCTTCTATTTTCTCTCCCCTGTGAGCCAGTTAAGGGCTGCGCCGCCGCTGCTGCTCGTCAGAGGAGAAGAGGAGAGAGAGAGAGACGAGAAAAAATGGTGAAATCTACGGGAAAAGTTGCGGAGAGATGCGCCGTCGTGGCAGCCGATGAGTCCGTGCTCTGGCAGTTGCGACGCCAGAAATTAGGGGAGTATAGTTTCGGATAAATCTGTCCGTGTAGACTTTTATTTATCGCTTTTGTTTCCGAGCTTTTGTCAGCCACTCTGAGCTTTAGGCCGTCACTTTTTCTTCTTCGCAGATGCGTTTGATTGACTGTAATCTGAGTTTTGTTACACTGAAATAGGGCAGGATGGTACAATGAGCATCAAACGTTTTTCAGTTATAAACTTACTTTTTTTATCAAAAAAAAAGAGAGAAGGAAGCCAAAGCGACGAAGAAGAGCCTGTAAGAAGACAGAATCGAGAAAAGCAGGGAAAGTGGATTTTCACGCGGTTGGTGAAGAGAAATCTTGAAATGCTAATAAATCGTCTTTGCTATTCCCACGCTTACACGAGCTTTTTCGTACGCCCGTATCCTTACAAGCTATATCTATAATATACAATATTGTACCCACCGAAACGTTCAAATTTCCAACAAACAGAAGAAAAAGAATTGATATGCAATTCCGATAACCGAGTATAACACCTAACATATATCTGCAACTATAAAAAGGAAAGCTCGTCTGTTTCGCAATTTTATCAGTAGCAGCAGCAGCAGGGACAGCGAGTCCGTCCAACCCCCTTCGCTCTTTCTCACTCCACTATACTCTCCATCGACGTACATAACAACGGACTCAACCCAACTTCGGGGCGCACTTAATTCCTCTCGTCCTTGCACTCGATCAAGCGCACGCGCGTATTTCTTTCAGACGTCCTTCGACTGCTGCTGCTACTGCACAAACGAGCGTCGCGCCAAAAGGAACTGCTGCGCGCTTCTCTACTCCAAGAGATCGAGAAGTCGCGATAGAAATTTACGAGATACAGGAACGTCCGACAGTTATTTTCACGTATATATATACCATCAGCTTTTAGGCCAATGGGTCGCTTCTTGTGTCTTTGTCTATATACGATACATTTTACTTATCTCTGAGAAAACGCGATAGTACCTTTTTCAAAAGAATACTCGATTAATTGATATGCCTGCGTTTACACAAGCATCATACACAGCGAGTCGCTTCTGCGAAACGCATCTCGCGCTATCACCGCGACAAAACGGGCAAACGCCATATACCGGACAGAGAGAGAGAACTAGAGTCCACTCGAGTGTATATATAGCTATAGCGATCGCGGATTCAGTCGACGCGCGTATCTCTGATTGACGGCTGACGGCGGCGGGACGCACACGCATGACTGACGGACGCGGCCCCAAAAGGCTTGACGGATGGCCCTCCGGCGCGTGATCGGCGCGCCTCTCGCGAGATTCGCTCGCGCCAGGAAATACGTCACGCGCGCGCGCTCGCATGAGCGAGTAGTAGCGGTTATATATCGCTTTAATCTGGCTCTCTCGTGCAGCCTGTAGTGTCATGTGTGTATAGCTTTCTGCTGTGTTTATATATACGGTGATTCGATGGGTATAAATATAGCGCGTCGTTGTAATTATTTTTTATGGCTTATTTCGCACGCGCGCGTCCCGCTTGTAATGTGTAATGAGAGCCGGTACTGCATGTGTGTGTGGATAAGTTTCTTCGTAAAATTTCATCGCCGGCATGCATTGTTTACGATTGGATTTATTTTACGGTTGTTGCTAGCAGCTTTTAATGATTGATTTTTTTTTCCTTGACGTCGTTACACACTTACCGCACTCGTGCGTCTTTTTATCGACGTTGTATCGCGGGAGTCTTTACGACTATAAGTATGTGTATACAAAATTCTGTATAATAATTATATATAACACCGATCCTACCGGTAAAACAAAGTCCGAGAGTGATCATTCGAATAGCGGATTAATAGACAGAATAACGATAAAAGGCCCTGAGAGATATATTTCAGCGCGTAAAAAGCCCGCAAGCACGCACACTTTTCAAACAATTAAAAATCCAACGAATGAAGATCGTAACATCGCGCGCGCTCGCCACAACACACACACACAGCACTATCCGACCACCATATAATACCAGGGGCTGCAGCCTCTCTCTCCCCCACAGCGCACGAACGGGCGCTAATGCCCGCCTATTTATCCCTTTCATCGTAATTTCCGATGCGCCGAGGGCGCAATTTCCAGCGATAATCGCCGGCGAGAGATACGATAAGCGCGCGCGTGCAGCAGCCAGTCAATGGAAAAAGAGCCGTGTATATGTACGGCGTCACGCGTTGGCCAGCTTTTTTATACGCCAAGGCCGCCGCGCACTGATTTCCGCAAACGACGAATGCAAGAGCGGCTCTGATAATCCGGCAGAGTTTTATGTGTATTAGTGAGGCTTAAATCGAGTGTATTTTTTTCATCTTTCAATCAATCGTCGAGGTAGGATTAATTAAAATTAAAAAAAGACAATACGATTGAAAGTATAAGCGCAGTGTGTTAAAATACATATAATGAAGCGTCAATCAATAAAAGGAATATCATTACACTCGCAGCGTGACAAAAAGTGGATGAAATCGATGTCCGATCGCTCGGCGATAAATCGGCAGCTCTCGCGAAAAAACGTTCCCGTATATACATACCAACGTGGTTATCTCACACACGCACGAGTTTTTTTTTCTCGCCGTCGTCCATCCATTCCGTCTCGTAAATCTCCGACGGACTGCGTATAGAGCAGAGCAGCGCTTGATAGACAGGTCTCATACGTTAATTGCCGATTCTAGCTCTCGGGCTTTTTTTCGTACACTCGGGGGCCAGCAGTAGCAGCAGCGGTTCAACAGGTGTTGCCGCGCGCCGGCAAACTTTTATTTGCCAGCGCGCGCGCAGCGAGATCGAGCCCCGGCAGAAAAAGAGAGTATATAGCGCGAGAGGGATTGAAAGCGAGCGAGCGAGAGAGAAGTCCGGGAGTCTATTAGTTCGCTCGCCGGAAAAAGCCACCCCTTGTACCCCCGTCGTTCGTCCTCCTCTCTTCGTGTTCGCCGCTCTTTCGCGCGCCTGCTGTAGTCGCCTGATTTTTTTCGCGCACGCCCTTTTGTCCGCTTTTTGCTTCCGATCTCGCGCACTTGTTGTTGCAACCGAAGCTTTCGCTTTCTTTTTTTTGTCACGAAATTCCACACGCTTTGACAGCGGAGGTCGGAGGCTTTTGACGCGTTTTTGTTTTGACCTGTAATGGTTGTATACTATAAGCGTAATCGAAAGTGAATAATTCAGTGTAACGCAGGCAGTGATTTTTAATTTCCAAAAGCCGTCAGGTATGGCGCGGGACTACTAACAATAAAAAGCAATCCGGGAATACAGGGCGTGTATAATAAGCCGCAAACGGTATATTTCGCGACTGTCAAAAGTATAACGCGCGATATACAATACTCCATATAGCGCGGGGAGCGGTCGATATTCCGCGCAATAATTCACATCAGTCAAATTAAACTTATTATTGCTACTCACACACTTAAAATTGAAATTTCGGGCGTATAATCAATGAAGCGCCGTTATTTACGATTCAAATTGATTTTTATTCCGTGCACACTCGCGGTCCACCAGCGCGCCTCTGTATATAAAATATGATTTTTGCCCTTTTTCCGGCCACTGCAGCATTGTCCAGACACACACACACACACACGAGCGGCGTGAAATTCAATGGAGCGTCAGGAGGTCTCGCGTGTCGTTAAAATCGATGAATTACGAGACAACGCATTAGCGCAGTCCGCACGATACTAATCAGCGAAATTTCCGTGCGATAAATAAGCGAACGAGATGCGGGGGTGCAGAGAAGCGAGTTGTAACGCGCACGCGGTGCCCTGCGTATAATATGCGCCGGAGAGAGAGGGTGAGGATGTCAAATTTTGCGGCTTCGCATAAATCCAAACTACTTTCGTTAAATCCTGTGAAAACTATAAAAGCCTCCGGTCAAAAAGCACATGATGAGCTGGTGTGTACCTTTCCCCGAACGCTCTTAAATTATTATATATCGAGGACCGCGCGCGCGCGCGTATCTGATAATCATTTTTATTAACTAATTAAAAGTTAGGGCCGCGCGTAAAGTTTAATAATCGGGAGCTGCGTTCGATATACACCCGGTGAGCGCAAGCCTTTTATCTCGGATTATACTCATCTTATTTTTCGTATATTTTTGAATGACAATCGATCTTCGATATCCAAGCGGAGAGAGAGAGGGAGAGGTCTCTCGTATAATTTATACCGCGTAAAGCTTGATAACGCGACATACATTAATTTTACAATGTTTTAACCTCTCGCTCGCAGAAAAGCGCCGTATAATTTTTATTATATATCTCGATACGTGCAGTTTATTATAAATATCATTTACGAAACGACCACATGGTTTGGTTTTACCTTTAATTACTTTAATTTTATTTCATTTTTGTCGACTGCAGGCCATTTTAACTTTACACACACCACACATTTGCTTTACAACAGTTCCACATTATAATATTATATAATTATAGTATACTGCCTGCAATTGCGTGTATAATAATTTTTTCAAATTTTCCCGCTCAAGCCTCGAGAGCGCTTACAAAAGCTGCGCGTCAATTGAATGATGGCAATTTCTGCAGCTATTATATAAATCCTCCATTATCCCTCGGCGATTGGCGGATCGAGACCTTTTCTCGATCTCTGCTCGTCGCGATGTCGAGCGCACGAATGAGGTACATTAGACGCGGGCGAATATATACTTGTCGTGTCATCGTCTCGCTTCGTGACAGAGTAGAGAGAGCCGACCGACATGCGTGACTGCCTTTCTGCCTGCTGTCAGTCATCTTTTCTGCCAAGCGAGCTTATTTTTTCCGGTGTCGCAGCGATGTTTGCGAGGTATATAGTGGCCTCAAAGCGACAAAGGCGGAGTAGTCTTCATTATGTCGCGTCCCGCGAGACGCGTGTATTATATGACTGTGCGTGTCAGCTTTGCAAACTTGTGATGTATCACATGACGTAAATGCGTGGATGTATTTTCGGGTATAACACGTGATGGGGTTTGGTGAATATTTTTGTGCATGGCTTAAATTCAAAGTGTTTATAGGCTATTAGTATAACGATAGCTGTAAAAATATTTATACACAATACAACGTGCCCCCTGAATAATCTTGATTAATGAAGCCTGTGTAGAAGAGACGAAATAGCCTGACCACCTGATTATTTGTCCGTCAAAGCGACACGGAACAAATTGTATCGACGAGGCCACTCAATTGTTCTCGCTCTCTTTTTCGTACTCGCGAGATGAAATGTATATTGATTAGCGTCAGTCAAATGAGCGCTCCTTTTTCCTCTCTCTCTCTCTCTCAATCTATCCTATCTGCACACGCATCTTCCATCTCGATTCTTCTCGATGACGACGATGACTCGTCGACTCTGTGAATTAGACGAGAGAACGATGCAGAATATGCCCTTGATGTCGCCGCTCGCTCGCTCGCTAGAATCGATATCCTATGGATCAACGAGAGCCTCGACAATGAGGTTTGTCTGCGGGCTTTTTATCACTTCCGTCGTCGTTTGTGTTGTAAGTTGTAAGGCAGAATCGACGTCAATTACTAAAGGCTACTTTGAATCGGTTTGGAGTTTTTAAATTATTTTCAATGGTATTGTGGCCTCTATTTTAAATGACTGTCATTTATATATACTTGTGAACGAATGATGTGTATTATAGGTGAGCAGTGTGCTTCCGGAGTAGATAACGATAATCGAGTGTTTACGCGTAACTGAGATCTTGGTCTAATAAAAATAACTTGCAGACATCGTGCTGAACGTGATTAGATCGAAATTACTTTGAAGAGGTAGTCGTATCAAGAACAGATATAGCAGTTGAAGTTTGTAATTAAAAATGCTTAGCAGTTTTAGGATCAAATTGAGTCATCAAATCACTTGAAAATTAATCTCAAAAGTGCTTATATAATTCGATCTTCTTCATCGAACCGATCTACATAAATATCTGAAAAAATCTCGACAACTTCGTTCGCGCAGAGAAACAATATGAATTTTCAGTTATACACATGCTTTTCCGAAAAATCCCACCACGCTCTCTTTTTAATTCCCTAATTACATCATCTACGCCAGCCATCACAATCCACACACACAGACACAGACAGAGACCAAAGTCAGTCGTCTACTTTCCACTGTCTCCCGTTCCCTCCTTCCTTATCGTTATATTTCTGTATTACTGCGTCTCTGCCATTTCATTATTTCTCCGCTGCAATAGCTTCCTCTCTCTCTCTCTCTCTCTCCTCCGCTTTCTCTAACCATTTTCTTCTCTCTCTCTCACTCCCGCGACTGCTACTGCTGTTACACACAGTATAGCCCCTCGAAATTATGACGTCGATCCGGAATCGCACGTTGACGTCGAATGGAGCTGCTTCCGGATATATTCCAAAACGACTCTTTCGCCGAGTGCACGCGCGCTGTGTAAATCGCTGTTATATTCTTCCGAAAAGCGGATGAGGAACGCGCGCACCGGGGGGGATACGATACGATAATTGACTTTGGGAAAATGGAAGTCCACGGAATTGGAACGTGGAAATACAGAGGCGGTCTGCTACTGCTGCTGCTGCTGCTGCTGCTGCTACGTATACTCCCTCGTTTTCTGCTTGCGCCGCGACTAAATTATGAGTTAATAAAGGATGATCTTTTTTACGAGTTCTCTCTCTCGCTTCGCGAGCTTTAACATATTTCCGAGATTTGCAAAAGCGAAATTATCTTACGGGCAGCTGCGGTGTCAGTCCCGGCAATCGAGGCTAGCGCACCGGTGCTATACTTTTTCAGCCCT
Source organism: Cecidostiba fungosa (assembly GCA_900474305.1). Taxonomy (NCBI): domain Eukaryota; kingdom Metazoa; phylum Arthropoda; class Insecta; order Hymenoptera; family Pteromalidae; genus Cecidostiba; species Cecidostiba fungosa. The sequence continues at coordinate 4,539 of UCOJ01000784.1, read as the reverse complement.
ATGTACCGAACTAATTGTTAACCTTTTGTTTTATATGTTGAAAAGGAAGAAATCGAAGTGCATACTGTGTTTTGAATCACCAATTTTTCCCGCAACCCATGAATACATACACGAACACACACACACACACACATAAAGCGAGGAATTAATTTTCACTCGGAAGAATTTATAGCTCAGATAAACTTGCAACAACAACGGCAACTATAGACAGCGTTCGCACGCCGGCCGTAAAATGCTAAATTTCAGCTGACCAATAAAGGTCTTAAACGTGATCCGAAACAATCCGTAATTCAGTATTATCCTCGACGCCTCGTGATTTATAGTAGTTCAAACAGGGGAAAGTCACATTACCGCTCCCGAGTATTATCAATCAGTCCGGCCTGACACTATGCGCTTCTCTCCTCCCCTCTACTCTCATATACATACACACACAGATCGGATATTCCGCAACAACATCACAAAGCCCAAATTCGCGATAAATAAGAAAATAAGAATCACGCTCTACCTCTCCTGTGCCTCATATCCCAGAGACGTCCTCCAGGGAGAGAAAGTATAAATGTGTGTGTGTGTGTGACCCTGTGGAGAGAAAATATGATGGATCCGGGCCTGTCGTCTTCTCGTCCCGCGGCGACCATCCGTCAACCCCTTTTGAAAGTTGACGGGACACCCGCTCCATCTCGGCGTTTTCCCTCTGCGCGAGAGCTATACTATATGCTGCAGCTTGACGCTAGCTGGCTGCTGCTATACTCGACTTACACGCGCGATTTCTCTTATCTTTATCTCGCAGACTTGCGCCCAGAGCTTAAGCATGATTTGTTGCTACTTTTCAAAAGCTTCAGCTGCTTTCTTACTGTTATTCGCCTCTAGTACGCATCAGTGTAACACGAATCGATTATACATTATCGTGCGTGCGATGTTTTTCTTTTTTTTTAATTGACACAATATTTTGCTTGCGGCGCTCGTGTACAATAAATTCGACGTTCAAAGATTTCCGTCTTATATATGTATAATATAAAGTCCATAAATTAAGCCCGTGAGAGCCGGCCATTACTCAGCGATAATAAAATTTGTTGACGATAAATTAACATTACCCACATTTCTCGCGGCTGCACCGGAGCTTTCTCGCGCGATACGTACTCTCTCTCGCTCGTCCTACTCAGCGTTATAATAAGTGACAAATGTAATACCTTATACACTCGCAGCCGCTCGTGTGTGTATACGTATAAAGCTCATATTTTTCCGGCCGATTAAAACGCCGAGATTTATTACGTCCCTCCTGGCAGCTCCCAAAAAAAAGAGAATATCATACACACACGCGAAATTTCAGGATCCGCGCAAACAATCGGCTAAAAAAAAGTGCACAGCATCGGTATCAGCTACATACACACGTATACACCCGCGCACAGCTCCTTTGAGACATCAGAGAGAAAGCCAGTACACGCGGTCATTGTGTGTGGCCATATAGCTCTTCGAGAAAGGTGGGCCCCGTAAGGCGACTCTACAGCAGCGGGTGATAAATGGCATATGCGATCGGGCGTCGATGGACGCAGCCCAGAGCTACTGACTTTGCGCGCGCAAGTCTGTGACGTTACAAAGCCGTCCTCTGCTCTGGACGGCTCTCAAGAGGTGCTGCTGCTGTAGGTTTTCGGTGATTGATATATACCGGCGTTCTCTGCTGCGAGTTATGAGCTGGATTCTGCGTTTGAGTGCATGTGATGATGCGCTCGATATATATATTATATACAGCTTTTGTTCGCCGTATCTTTATTGCAATTGGCGGAAATTACTTTGATCGATCGCGAGGATTTTTTAATCATCGCGATCGTAAATTTCGGATTAATTCGCGGTATACACACACACACACAAGCGTCAGGTAAATGAACTCATCACTCTTTTAGGCCGTGCACGCAGTGTGCCTCAAGCTCGTAAAGTACAGTTCTCGCGCGCATAATCCGCAGGAATACCGAAACGCGTCAAAGCCGCGCGCGCGTGTGTGTATATATAGATACGCTGCTCTCGGGGCTTCCAAAAAGCGAAAGAGAGAGAGATAGAGAGAGTGGAAACTCACCCGGGGGGTGGTTATTCGACGAGCGGCCGTCCGTATCCCGTCATCCCCCACGGGTCGGATAAATACTTATTTAACGCGCTTATGCATGCAGTAGTCGCCGGCGACGTAGACCGTAAATCTGTCTGTGTAGCGCCGCCGAGCACAATACTGCTAATTATGTACGTTCCAGCGTGTGACGCAGAGTGGCTGTGTGTATGTATATTATAAAGAGTATATAGGAGATGTAAAAATATTTCTCACTCGTCAAACGAAAAATTCGCAGTAGCCCCTCTTTAGAGAATCAGCTCTTCTCCACAAATCAAGTCCTTCTCTCTCTCTCTCTCTCGCTCTGGCACACGCCAGTCTAGCGTCCGCAGAAGCCCTGCACTACTGCTATACTGCAGACCGGCAGTAGCGGCTCAAAAGACTCGCAGATTTATTGCCAAAGAGGAGAAGGGAAAATGTCGACCTAAGCTCATACGCGAGCGAGAGAGAGAGAGCGAACTCATGTTGCGCGCGCGCTGTGTAGAGCGAGACGGACACCCCCGCTCTCTCTGCTGTACTGGTGCTATACATATATACACATCTCAGAAGGGGTGGTTCTGCTTCCGCGTGCAGGCGAGGAAAATGAAGAAAGCCAGAGGGAGAGAGAGAGAACGAAGCTATAAATTCCATCCCTCCACGTCGTCCGCTCGTCCTGCGCTCGCGCTATATCGCTGATTTATAAATATGACTGTGGCGAAGTATAATAATACCTACGTACACTCACGTACACCAACGCTGCTGTGTTGGTGCGCCGCACTTTCGAGCAGCCCTCGCACTTAACCCCGCTCGCTCTCTGCTCTCTCTCTTTCTCTCCTCTTTCTATCTGCGCTCTAACGTGTGTGTATATATATACTCTTTCTCTCTCTCCAACCCTTTTCCCTATCTCTTGTCTTTCTTATCCTGCGAGCTTGCCTTTTTTACGCTCGCTCGTTCCGCGCGCGCGCTCGGCCCCTTTTTTTCCTCCCTCTGCAGCCGCAGCATCTAGTTAGCGTTATTACATATATAAATACGCGACGTGTGCATGTGTGCGCACGGTGTCCTTAAAATTTATCAAGACCGCTCGAAATAAATTTTTAGTAAAAAAGGCTTTTTTTTAAAAAAAAACGTACGAATTTTTTGATTGATTAAACGATGGGCAGTTTCGAGAAAAAAAGTATTAGGTTCGATCCTCTGTGATGTCAGTGACGCCTTGGTACAAGGGCTGCGCAGGTCAGGAGGTAGGGGGGGGGGTTAGACTCTCCTTTGCCTCTCCTCTCTCTTTCCACGCGTCGCCTGCTCCGTACTAAAGCCGTAATTGAAAATTGATTTACGCGGTCCAGGCTGTCAGTCGGGCAAAGATGAGAGGCAAACTGAGAGAGAAAGAGCGGCGAAGGGGAGGATGTAGAGTGTGTGTGTGTGTATTATATACATCGCAAGACCAAAGTTGCGCACACGACGGGGGACACCGCCGGCAGTCGCGAGGAAAAGTCGATTATGCCGGGAAGAAAAAGAGCGGCGAATAATAGATTGTCGCGTGTTTCTCTTTACTTTTCTGTCATACTTCGCATTACTCTCTATATAGTCGGCAAGAGCTATACTGAGTCTTTCGCTGTGTGTTGTGAATTTACCGATATTCTTTATTGCGTGATGCAGCTGACTCGATTCTACGTCGTCTATAAATAATGACCGCCGCGATGATGGGTGGTTTACTTTATATCTGCGGCTCTGAATAATAGAAATCGATGTTCCTAATAGAAATTAAAACACTCGGGCTATGCGTCGTAGAAAAAGCAGCCAAAGATACATGGAGAACGCTTGGTTCACCAGCAGCAGCCATTGAACAAACGTCTCGACACTGCTACTGCGCGGTCGAAACGAGAAAAGCTCGACTGGCTGGCAGTAGGAAACAAAAAGCAGACTCGCGCGCGAACGAGCGGCTAGTAGTGGAGGTATAACGTCAGTTGCAGAGTATAATCAGGATTTGTAGCGAGGCCGAATCCCGAGCTTGCGAGCAGCTTCAGCTGCTCGAGGGGGTGCTTTTCTCTCACTTGGCTTCCTCGGCGTATACTTCGGCGAGGAGCGTTATTAAGGCGCGACAAGAACTCGGGCATGATGAGCGAGGCCGCCGCTGCCGCCACGGCAGAAGATACCAGCGTGATTTATGCGACAGCGACATCGCGACGAACCGGTCCTCTACACTCTTCCTCGCTCGATCTCGCTCTTGCTTCTGCTGCTGCTATATACAGTCGCTGCTACCTTAATGCGGGGCCCCGAGATCTCGATAACTTGCAAGAGAGGGAGGGACGACGGACCACTGATGACTCCGAGGGGATAAATAACGCGGTGATAATTAATTTCACGGAATTTTCGGCGGCTGCTTTAATTCGCGAGACCGCTTCTTCTTCTTCTTCTTCTTCTTCGATCCGCGCGTTAATTACGATCATGCTCGCTCGTGATATATATATATA